>WNWK01015825.1:0-46639 GCA_009830355.1 Cherax destructor | reverse complement strand
AATTTTCCTTGAATCTAAAAAAATGAAATTAAAATAATTTTTTTATAGCATTTTTGAATATTTAAAAATTTAATTTACATTTTTTTAAAATCTTTTAAAAATCTATAAAAATCAATATTATTAAAATATTTCATATTATTTTTCAAAAATACATGAAACATTAAAATCTCAGAAAATGTGCTAAAATGTATTTTATTGCATATTTCGACTTTTAGAGCGGTTTGAGTGCTTTTCTGACAAAACTCATTTTTTAGCTAAAATACTTAGATTATCAAACTTTAAATAGAATTTCTCTGCAATTGAAATTTATGGGAAAAGTAGCGAAATTTTATATTTTTTTAGGAGCTTATCATAGGTATTTTTATCTAAAAATATTTTTTAAAATCCTTGAAAATGCCTTGAATCGCAAAATGCAAAAAATAACGTTTTATAGCATTTTGAATATTATAAATTATTTACATATTTTAAAATCCATTAAAAATCTATAAATCAATATTATAAGAATATTTCATATTATTTTTCAAAAATACATGAAACATTAAAATCTCAGAAAAATTGCTAAAATGTATTTTATTGCATATTTGACGTTTTAGCGGTTTGAGTGCTTTTCTGAAAAACTCATTTTTAGCTAAAATACTAGATTATCAAACTTTTAAATAGAATTTCTCTGCAATTGAAATTTATGGGAAAATAAGCGAAATTTTATTATTTTTTTAAGGTAGCTTACTCATAGGTATATTTTATCTAAAAAAAGAATTGTTTTTTATTAAAATCCTTGAAAATGCCTTGAATCGTCAAAAATGCAATAAAATAACGTTTTATAGCATTTTTGAATCTATAGCTAAAATACTTAGATTATCAAACTTTTAAATAGAATTTCCACTGCAATTAAAATTTATGGGAAAAGTAGCAAATTTTTATTTTTTTTGGTGAGCTTACAATAGTATATTATTATTTAAAAAAATATTTTCAAAAAATCTTGAAAATACTTTGAATGTCAAAAAATGCAAAAGTAAATAACGTTTTATAGCATTTTATATATATATTATTTAATATTTTAAAAATCCCTTAAAATCTATAAAATCAATATTATTAAGAATATTTCATATTATTTTCAAAAATACATGAAACATAAAATTTAGAAAATTGCTATAATGGTATTTTGTTGCATATTTCGATGTTTAGAGCGGTTTGAGTGCTTTTCTGACAAAACTCATTTTTTTGGCTAAAATACTTAGATTATCAAACTTTTAAATAGAATTTCTTCTGCAATTGAAATTTATGGGAAAAGTAAGCGAAATTTTATTATTTTTTTTAAGGTAGCTTACTCATAGGTATATTTTATCTAAAAAAAAATAGTTTTTATAAAATCCTTGAAAATTCCTTGAATCGTCAAAAAATGCAATAAAATAATGTTTTATAGCATTTTTGAATATTTATAAATTATTTACATATTTTTAAAAATTCTCATAAAAAATCTATAAAAATCAATATTATTATACAATATTTCATATTATTTTTAAAAAAATACATGAAACATTAAAATCTCAGAAAAATGTGCTAAAACTGTATTTTGTTGCATATTTTGACGTTTTTTAGCGGTTTGAGTGCTTTTCTGAGAAAACTCATTTTATAGCTAAAATACTTAGATTATCAAACTTTTAAATAGAATTTCTTCTGCAATTGAAATTTATGGGAAAAATAAGCGAAATTTTATTATTTTTTTAAGGTAGCTACTCATAGTATATTTTACTAAAAAATTTTTATAAACCTTGAAAATGCCTTGAATCGTCAAAAATGCAATAAAATAACGTTTTATAGCATTTTTGAATATTTATAAATTATTTAAATTTTTAAAAATTCTATTAAAAATCAATGTTTTGAGAATATTTCTATATTTTTCAAAAATCTGAAACATTAATCTCAAAAATGTAAAATGGTTTTTTGATATTTATTTTAGAGCGTTTTGTTTTTTGAAAAACTCATTTTGCTAAATACTTAGATTTAAATTTTAATAGAATTTCTTCTTAAATTGAAATTTGAAAAAAGCGAAATTTTTTTTTTATATTACTACTTTTTAAAAAAATCTTTTAAAAATTTTTGAATTTCAAATTCAAAAAATAAGATTTTAGAATTTAAATTTTTTATATTTATTTAAATAACAAATTTTTTTTTAAGTACTTTATATTTTAAAAAATGTTTATAAATCCTAAATCTGAATTCAAAATGCAAAAAATTTTAACATTTTAATTTTTAAATATTTACATATTTAATCATGAAAATACGTTTAATTTTTTTAAAATAAAATAACAATTTTTTTAAACAATTAAAAATCTTGAAGCCTTGAATCTAAATGCTAAATACTTTACATTTAAATTATATTTTAAATTTTTTAAAAATCTCATTAAAAATCTATAAAAATCAATATTATTATAGAATATTTCATATTATTTTTAAAAAAATACATGAAACATTAAAATCTCAGAAAAATGTGCTAAAACTGTATTTTGTTGCATATTTTGACGTTTTTTAGCGGTTTGAGTGCTTTTCTGAGAAAACTCATTTTTTAGCTAAAATACTTAGATTATCAAACTTTTAAATAGAATTTCTTCTGCATTTGAAATTTATGGGAAAAATAAGCGAAATTTTATTATTTTTTTAAGGTAGCTTACTCATAGGTATATTTTATCTAAAAAAATAGTTTTATAAAATCCTTGAAAATGCCTTGAATCGTCAAAAATGCAATAAAATAACGTTTTATAGCATTTTTGAATATTTATAAATTATTTACATATTTTTAAAAAATCTCATAAAAATCTATAAAAATCAATATTATTATAGAATATTTCATATTATTTTTCAAAAAATACATGAAACATTAAAATCTCAGAAAAATGTGCTAAAATGTATTTTGTTGCATATTTCGACGTTTTAGAGCGGTTTGAGTGCTTTTCTGAGAAAACTCATTTTTTAGCTAAAATACTTAGATTATCAAACTTTTAAATAGAATTTCTTCTGCAATTGAAATTTATGGGAAAAGTAAGCGAAATTTTATTATTTTTTTTAAGGTAGCTTACTCATAGGTATATTTTATCTAAAAAAAATTTTTATAAAATCCTTGAAAATGCCTTGAATCGTCAAAAAATGCAATAAAATAACGTTTTATAGCATTTTTGAATATTTATAAATTATTTACAATTTTTAAAAATTCTATTAAAAATCAATGTTATTGGAGAATATTTCGTATTATTTTTCAAAAAATACATGAAACATTAAAATCTCAGAAAAATATGATAAAATGGTATTTTGTTGCATATTTCGACGTTTTAGAGCGGTTTGAGTGCTTTTCTGAGAAAACTCATTTTTTAGCTAAAATACTTAGATTATCAAACTTTTAAATAGAATTTCTTCTGCAATTGAAATTTATGGGAAAAGTAAGCAATTTTTTTTTTTTTACTTACTTAGGATTTCTATACTTTTTAGAAAATCCTTGAAAATGCCTTGAATCGTCAAAAATGCAATAAAATAACGTTTTATAGCATTTTTGAAATTTATAATTATTTACATATTTTTAAAAATCATTAATCTATTAAAAATCAATTTATTATGAATATTTCTATATTTTTCTAAAAATTCATGAAACATTAAAATCTCAGAAAATGTGTAAAATGGTATTTTGTTGCATATTTCAACGTTTTAGAGCAGTTTGAGTGCTTTTCTGACAAAACTCATTTTTTAGCTAAAATACTTAGTTTATCAAGCTTTTATATAGAATTTCTTCTGCAATTGAAATTTATGGGAAAAGTAAGCGAAATTTTAATTTTTTAGGTAGCTTACTCATAGGTATATTTTATCTAAAAATAGTTTTAGAAAATCCTTAAGAATATTTTTATCTTCAAAAATAATAAAATTAAATTTATGAAAGATTTTTTGAATATCTTGATCAAAAATTTTTAGCATATATTAAATAAACTTCTAATAAATTTTTGCAATATTTATAACAATATTTTATCATTTTTAAAAATACTTTATAAAAATTTTAAAATCTTAATGATGGAAAATTTTATTAGCAAAATTATTAAAATAAATAGAATGATAATGATTGTATTTCGACGTTTTAGAGCGGTTTGAGTGTTTTCATGACAAACTCATTTTTAGCTAAATTTTAGATTATCAAACTTTTAAATATAATTTCTTCTGCAATTGAAATTTATGGGAAAAGTAAGCGAAATTTTATTATCTCTTTTTAAGGTAGCTAACTCATAGGTATATTTTATCTAAAAAAAAAATAGTTTTTTTATAAAATCCTTGAAAATGCATTGAATCGTCAAAAATGCAATAAAATAACGTTTTATAGCATTTTTGAATATTTATAAATTATTTACATATTTTTAAAAAATCCCATTAAAAATCTATATTAATCACTATTATTATAGAATATTTCATATTATTTTTCAAAAAATACATGAAACATTAAAATCTCAGAAAAAATGTGCTAAAATGGTATTTTGTTGCATATTTCGACGTTTTAGAGCGGTTTGAGTGCTTTTCTGACAAAACTCATTTTTTAGCTAAAATACTTAGATTATCAAACTTTTAAATATCATTTCTTCTGCAATTGAAATTTATGGTAAAAGTAAGCGAAATTTTATCTAAAAAAATAGTTTTTTAAAAAATCCTTGAAAATTCCTTGAATCGTCAAAAAATGCAATGAAAATAACGATTTATAGCATTTTTGCATATTTCTAAATTATTTACATATTTTTTAAAAATCCCTTTTAAAATCTATAGATTCAATATTATTATACAATATTTCATATTATTTTTTCAAAAAATACATGAAACATTAAAATCTCAGAAAAATGTGCTAAAATGGTATTTTGTTGCATATTTCGACGTTTTAGAGTGGTTTGAGTGCTTTTCTGAAAAAACTAATTTTTTAGCTAAAATACTTAGATTATCAAACTTTTAAATAGAATTTCTTCTGCAATTGAAATTTATGGGAAAAGTAAGCGAAATTTTAATATTTTTTTTAAGGTAGCTTACTCATAGGAATATTTTATCTAAAAGAAATAGTTTTTTATAAAATCCTTGAAAATGCCTTGAATCGTCAAAAAATGAAATAAAATAACGTTTTCTAGCATTTTTGAATATGTATAAATTATTTACATATTTTTAAAAAATCCCATTAAAAATCTATAATAATTAATATTAGTAAAGAATATTTCATATTATTTTTAAAAAAATACATGAAATATTAAAATCTCAGAAAAATGTGCTAAAATGGAATAATATAACGTTTTATAGCATTTTTTAATATATAGCTAAAATACTTAGATTATCAAACTTTTAAATAGAATTTCTTCTGCAATTGAAATTTATGGGAAAAATAAGCGAATTTTTTTTTTTTTTTTTGAGGTAGCTTACTCATAGGTATATTTTATCTAAAAAAAAAATAGTTTTTTATAAAATCCTTGAAAATGCCTTGAATCGTCAAAAAATGCAATAAAATAACGTTTTATAGCATTTTTGAATATTTATAAATTTTCATATTTTTTAAAAATCTTATTAAAAATCTATAAAAATCAATATTATTATTGAATATTTCATATTATTTTTCAAAAAATATATGAAACATTAAAATCTCAAATAAATGTGGTAAAATGGTATTTTGTTGCATATTTCGACGTTTTAGAGCGTTTTGAGTGCTTTTCTGACAAAACTCATTTTTTAGCTAAAATACTTAGATTATCAAACTTCTAAATATAATTTCTTCTGCAATTGAAATTTATGGGAAAAGTAAGCGAAATTTTATCATTTTTTTAAAGGAAGCTTACTCATAGGTATATTTTATCTAAAAAAATAGTTTTTTAGAAAATCCTTGAAAATTCATTGAATCGTCAAAAAATGCAATGAAAATAACGTTTTATAGCATTTTTGCATATTTATAAATTATTTACATATTTTTTAAAAATCCATTAAAAATCTATAAAATCAATATTATTATAGAATATTTCATATTATTTTCAAAAATACATGAAACATTAA
Source organism: Cherax destructor (assembly GCA_009830355.1). Lineage (NCBI taxonomy): Eukaryota > Metazoa > Arthropoda > Malacostraca > Decapoda > Parastacidae > Cherax > Cherax destructor. The sequence continues at coordinate 40,591 of WNWK01015825.1, read as the reverse complement.
AATCTCAGAAAAATGTGCTAAAATTGTATTTTTTGCATATTTTGACGTTTTAGAGCGGTTTGAGTGCTTTTCTGAGAAAACTCATTTTTTAGCTAAAATACTTAGATTATCAAACTTTTAAATAGAATTTCTTCTGCAATTGAAATTTATGGGAAAAGTAAGCGAATTTTATTTTTTTAGGTAGCTTACTCATAGGTATATTTTATCAAAAATGTTTTAAAAACCTTGAAAATGCCTTGAATCGTCAAAAATGCAATAAAATAACGTTTTATAGCATTTTGAATTTTATAAATTATTTAATTTTTAAAAATTCATTAAAAATCATTTATTTTAGAATATTTCATATTATTTTCAAAAAATACATGAAACATTATAATCTCAGAAAAACGTGCTAAAATCGTATTTTATTGCATATATCGACGTTTTAGATCGGTTTGAGTGTTTTTCTGAGAAAACTCATTTTTTAGCTAAAATACTTAGATTATCAAACTTTTAAATAGAATTTCTTCTGCAATTGAAATTTATGGGAAAAGTAAGCGAAATTTTTTTTTTTTGTAGGCATACTCATACTTTTTCAGAAAATCCTTGAAAATGCCTTGAATCGTCAAAAAATGCAATAAAATAACGTTTTATAGCATTTTTAATTTTTTATTAATTTTTTACACATTTTTAAAAAATTCTATTAAAAATCAATGTTATTGGAGAATATTTCGTAATTTTTTTCAAAAAAATACATGAAACATTAAAATCTCAAAAATGTGCTAAAATGGTATTTTGTTGCATATTTCAACGTTTTAGAGCAGGTTGAGTGCTTTTCTGACAAAACTCATTTTTTAGCTAAAATACTTAGTTTATCAAGCTTTTATATAGAATTTCTTCTGCAATTGAAATTTATGGGAAAAGTAAGCGAAATTTTATTATTTTTTAGGGTAGCTTACTCATAGGTATATTTTATCTAAAAAAATAGTTTTTTAGAAAATCCTTGAAATGCCTTGAATCGTCAAAAAATGCAATAAAATAACGTTTTATAGCATTTTTGAATATTTATAAATTATTTACATATTTTTTAAAAATCTTATTAAAAATCTATAAAAGTCAATATTATTATAGAATATTTCATATTATTTTTCAAAAAATACATGAAACATTAAAATCTCAGAAAAATGTGCTAAAATGGTATTTTGTTGCATATTTCGACGTTTTAGAGTGGTTTGAGTGCTTTTCTGACAAAACTCGTTTTTAGCTAAAATACTTAGATTATCAAACTTTTAAATAGAATTTCTTCTGCAATTGAAATTTATGGGAAAAGTAAGCGAATTTTTTTTTTTTTGTAGGCATACTCATACTTTTTCAGAAAATCCTTGAAAATGCCTTGAATCGTCAAAAAATGCAATAAAATAACGTTTTATAGCATTTATGAATTTTTAATAATTATTTACACATTTTTAAAAAATTCTATTAAAAATCAATGTTATTGAGAATATTTCGTATTATTTTTCAAAAAATACATGAAACATTAAAATCTCAGAAAAATGTGCTAAAATGGTATTTTGTTGCATATTTCAACGTTTTAGAGCAGTTTGAGTGCTTTTCTGACAAAACTCATTTTTTAGCTAAAATACTTAGATTATCAAACTTTTAAATATAATTTCTTCTGCAATTGAAATTTATGAGAAAAATAAACGAAATTGTATTATTATTTTTAAGGTAGCTTACTAATAGGTATATTTTATCTAAAAAAAATAGTTTTTAGAAAATCCTTGAAAATGCATTGAATCGTCAAAAAATGCAAAAAATAATGTTTTATAGCATTTTTTAATATTTATAAATTATTTACATATTTTTAAAAAATCTCATTAAAAATCTATAAAAGTCAATATTATTATAGAATATTTCATATTATTTTTCAAAAAATACATGAAACATTAAAATCTCAGATAAATGTGGTAAAATTGTATTTTGTTGCATATTTCGACGTTTTAGAGCGGTTTGAGTGCTTTTCAGACAAAACTCATTTTTTAGCTAAAATACTTAGATTATTACACTTCTAAATAGAATTTCTTCTGCAATTGAAATTTATGGGAAAATTAAGCAAAATTTTATCATTTTTTTAAGGAGGCTTACTCATAGGTATATTTTATCTAAAAAAATAGTTTTTCAGAAAATCCTTGAAAATGCCTTGAATCTTCAAAAAATGCAATAAAATAACGTTTTATAGCATTTTTGAAAATTTATAGATTATTTACATATTTTTAAAAAATCCCATTAAAAATCTATATTAATCACTATTATTATAGAATATTTCATATTATTTTTCAAAAAATACATGAAACATTAAAATCTCAGAAAAATGTGCTAAAATGGTATTTTGTTGCATATTTCGACGTTTTAGAGCGGTTTGAGTGCTTTTCTGACAAAACTCATTTTTTAGCTAAAATACTTAGATTATCAAACTTTTAAATAGAATTTCTTCTGCAATTGAAATTTATGGGAAAAGTAAGCGAAATTTTATTATTTTTTTAGGGTAGCTTACTCATAGGTATATTTTATCTAAAAAATAGTTTTTATAAAATCCTTGAAAATGCCTTGAATCGTCAAAAAATGCAATAAAATAACGTTTTATAGCATTTTTGAATATTTATAAATTATTTACATATTTTTAAAAATCTTATTAAAAATCTATAAAAATCAATATTATTATAGAATATTTCATATTATTTTTCAAAACATATATGAAACATTAAAATCTCAGATAAATGTGGTAAAATGGTATTTTGTTGCATATTTCGACGTTTCAGAGCGGTTTGAGGGCTTTCCTGACAAAACTCATTTTTTAGCTAAAATACTTAGATTATCAAACTTTTAAATATAATTTCTTCTGCAATTGAAATTTATGGGAAAAGTAAGCGAAATTTTAATATTTTTTTTAAGGTAGCTTACTCATAGGAATATTTTATCTAAAAGAAATAGTTTTTTATAAAATCCTTGAAAATGCCTTGAATCGTCAAAAAATGCAATAAAATAACGTTTTATAACATATTTGAATATTTATAAATTATTTACACATTTTTAAAAAATTATATTATAAATCAATGTTATTGGAGAATATTTCGTATTAATTTTCAAAAAATACATGAAACATTAAAATCTCAGAAAAATGTGCTAAAATGGTATTTTGTTGCATATTTCGACGTTTTAGAGTGGTTTGAGTGCTTTTCTGACAAAACTCGTTTTTTAGCTAAAATACTTAGATTATCAAACTTTTAAATAGAATTTCTTCTGCAATTGAAATTTATGGGAAAAGTAAGCGAAATTTTCAAAAAAATACATGAAACATTAAAATCTCAGAAAAATGTGCTAAAATGGTATTTTGTTGCATATTTAGACGTTTTAGAGCGGTTTGAGTGCTTTTCTGACAAAACTCATTTTTTAGCTAAAATACTTAGATTATCAAACTTTTAAATAGAATTTCTTCTGCAATTGAAATTTATGGGAAAAGTAAGCGAAATTTTAATATTTTTTTTTAAGGTAGCTTACTCATAGGAATATTTTATCTAAAATAAATAGTTTTTTATAAAATCCTTGAAAATGCCTTGAATCGTCAAAAAATGCAATAAAATAACGTTTTATAGCATTTTTGAATATGTATAAATTATTTACATATTTTTAAAAAATCCTATTAAAAATCTATATTAATCAATATTAGTAAAGAATATTTCATATTATTTTTCAAAAAATACATGAAACATTAAAATCTCAGAAAAAATGTGCTAAAATGGTATTTTGTTGCATATTTCGACGTTTTAGAGCGGTTTGAGTGCTTTTCTGACAAAACTCATTTTTTAGCTAAAATACTTAGATTATCAAACTTTTAAATAGAATTTCTTCTGCAATTGAAATTTATGGGAAAAATAAGCGAAATTTTATTATTTTTTTTAAGGTAGCTTACTCATAGGTATATTTTATCTAAAAAAATATTTTTATAAAATCCTTGAAAATGCCTTGAATCGTCAAAAATGGAATAAAATAACGTTTTATAGCATTTTTTAATCTATAGCTAAAATACTTACATTATCAAACTTTTAAATAGAATTTCCACTGCAATTGAAATTTATGGGAAAAGTGAGCAGAATTTTATGATTTTTTTTGAGGAGGCTTACTCATAGGTATATTTTATCTAAAAAAACAGTTTTTCAGAAAATCGTTGAAAATGCCTTGAATCGTCAAAAAATGCAGTAAAATAACTTTTTGAAGCATTTTTAAACATTTATATATTATTTAAATATTTTTAAAAAATCCCATTAAAAATCTATGAAAATCAATATTATTATAGAATATTTCATATTATTTTTCAAAAAATACATGAAACATTAAAATCTCAGAAAAATGTGCTTAAATGGTATTTTATATCATATTTCGACGTTTTAGAGTGGTTTGAGTCCTTTTATGACAAAACTCATTTTTTAGCTAAAATACTTAGATTATCAAACTTTTACATAGAATTTCTTCTGCAATTGAAATTTATGGGAAAAGTAAGCTAAATTTTATTATTTTTTTTAGGGTAGCTTACTCATAGGTATATTTTATCTAAAAAAATAGTTTTTTATAAAATCCTTAAAATGCCTTGAATCTTCAAAAAATGCATTAAAATAACGTTTTATAGCATTTTTGAATATTTATAAATTATTTACATATTTTTAAAAAATCGTCATTAAAAATCTATAAAAATCAATATTAATTTCTGCAATTGAAATTTATGGGAAAAGTAAGCGAAATTTTATATTTTTTTGAAGGCTTACTCATAGGTATATTTATCTAAAAAATAGTTTTCAGAAAATCCTTGAAAATGCCTTGAATCGTCAAAAAATGCAATAAAATAACGTTTTATAGCATTTTGAATATTTATAAATTATTTACATTTTTTAAAAATCTTTAAAAATTATAAATCAATATTATTATAAATATTTCATATTATTTTTCAAAAATACATGAAACATTAAAATTAGAAAAATGTGCTAAAATGGTATTTTATTGCATATTTCGACGTTTTAGAGCGGTTTGAGTGCTTTTCTGACAAAACTCATTTTTTAGCTAAAATACTTAGATTATCAAACTTTTAAATAGAATTTCTACTGCAATTGAAATTTATGGGAAAAGTAAGCGAAATTTTATGATTTTTTGAGGAAGCTTACTCATAGGTATATTTATTAAAAAATTTTCAGAAAATCCTTGAAAATGCCTTGAATCGTCAAAAAATGCAATAAAATAACGTTTTATAGCATTTTTTAATATTTATAAATTATTTACATATTTTTAAAAATCTATTAAAAATCTATAAAATCAATATTATTATAGAATATTTCATATTATTTTTCAAAAATACATGAAACATTAAAATCTCAGAAAAATGTGCTAAAATGGTATTTTATTGCATATTTCGACGTTTTAGAGCGGTTTGATGCTTTTCTGACAAAACTCATTTTTGCTAAAATACTTAGATTATCAAACTTTAAATAGAATTTCCTGCATTAAATTTATGGGAAAAGTAAGCGAAATTTTATGATTTTTTAGGAGCTTACTCATAGGTATATTTTATTAAAAAAAAGTTTTTCAGAAAATCCTTGAAAATCCTTGAATCGTCAAAATGCAATAAAATAACGTTTTTAGCATTTTAATATTTATAAATTATTTATTGACATATTTATAAATTATTTACATATTTTTAAAAATCCCATTAAAAATCTATAAATTAAATTATTATAGAATTTCATATTATTTTTCAAAAATACATGAAACATTAAAAACTTAGAAAAATGTCTAAAATGGTATTTTTTGCATATTTCGACGTTTTAGAGCGGTTTGAGTGCTTTCTGACAAACTCATTTTTAGCTAAAATACTTAGATTATCAAACTTTTAAATAGAATTTCACTGCAATTGAAATTTATGGAAAAGTAAGGAAATTTTATGATTTTTTTGAGGAGGCATACTCATAGGTATTTTTTATCAAAAACAGTTTCAGAAAATCTTGAAAATGCCTTGAATCGTCAAAATGCAGATAAAATAACGTTTTTAGCATTTTTAAATATTTATAAATTATTTAATATTTTTAAAAAAATCCATTAAAATCTATAAAAATCAATATTATTAAGAATATTTCATATTATTTTTCAAAAATACATGAAACATTAAAATTAGAAAAATGTGCTAAAATGGTATTTTGTTGCATATTTCGACGTTTTAGAGCGTTTGAGTGTTTTCTGACAAAAATCAATATATAAAATATTAATTATTAAAAAACATGAAAATTAAATCGAAAATGCTAATGTTTATTCATATTCGACTTTAAGGTTTGAGGCTTTTCTGACAAAACTCATTTTGTAAAATATTATTAATTTTATAAATTCATAATGAAATTATGGAAAAGGAATTTTATTTTAGAGTACTATATTTATCTAAATTTTGAAACTGAAAATCCGAATCAAAATCATAAATATAGTTTATATTTTTAATACTATTAATATATTAATTTCATTATTTCAAAATACTGAAACATATAAACATATGAAAGTATCATATTATTTTTTTTACCATAGGATATTAAAAAATTCAAAATTGAAATGCCTAATTAAATGCATAAATAACGTTTTAGCATTTATATTTATAATTATTTAAATCTTAAAATCTATAAAATCAATTTATTAAGAATATTCATATTTCAAATACATGAAACATTAAAACTCAAATGCAATGGTTTTATATTGATTTTAATGAGTGTTCAAACTATTTGTAAATTAATTATCAAACTTAAAAAATTCTCAAGAAATTTTGGGAAAAAAGAATTTATATTTTTTGATTATTAGTATATTAAAAAAAATTAAAAACTTGAAATGCCTTACGTCAAAGCATAAATAGTTTAATTTTTAATATATAATTATTTAATATTTAAATCTTAAATCAAATCAATATTATAAGAATATTTATATTATTTTTCAAATACATGAAAATTAAAACTCAGAAAGCTAAATGTATTTAGCATATTTGACGTTAGGTTTGAGTTTGAAAAACTCATTTAGCAAATAATTTAAATAGAATTTCCAATTGAATTTATGAAAAGTAGAATTTTTTTTTTTTGAATATATAGTAATTTTATTAAAATTTCAGAAAATCTGAAAATGCCTTGAGAAAATGCAATAAAAACGTTTATAGATTTTGAATATTAAATATTTACATTTTTAAAATCATTAAAATCTATAAAATATATTATTGAATATTTCATATTATTTCAAATACATGAAACATTAAATTCAGAAAATTGCTAAAATTATTTTTGCATATTTGACTTTTGAGCTTTATGTTTGACAAACCATTTTTTTAAAATACTTAGTTTAACTTAATAGAATTTCACTGAATTGAAATTTATGAAATGAAATTTTATGATTTTTAGAGGTAAATATATTTATTAAAAGTTTCAAAATCTAAATGCTTGAATCTCAAAAATCATAAAATAACGTTTTTAGCATTTATATTTATAATTATTTAAATTTTAAAATCTATAAAATCATAAAATCAATATTATATAGAATATCATATTATTTTCAAAATACTGAAACATTAAAATTCAGAAGTCTAAAATGGTATTTTTTGCATATTTGAGTTTTGAGGTTTGAGTGCTTTTCGACATTTCTAACAATTAAAAAATTGATAATTGAAACGTGCATTTTTTAAATTTATTATGAACTTTTAAAGAATTCTCTCATTGAAATTTTATAACTAAAAATATTTTTATTCGAAAATCTTTCAAGTATTTAAAAATAATAAATAGTTTTTATAAGCATTTGAAATCTGAATCTAAATACAAATAATTTTTAGAATTCTTAAATATATAAATTATTTAATATTTTTAAAAATTTATAATTTTAAAAATAAATAAAATTAAATCTCAAAAAAATTGATATTATTTTAAATTCATGAACTTTAAATCTTTTGAAAAGTGTTAAATGTATTTTTTGCAATATCACTTTTAAGCGTAATATGTTTTTACAAAACTCATTTTTATAAATCTAATTTAAATTTAAAAGAATTTCTTCGCAATTGAAATTTTGGAAAAGTAAGCAATTTTTTTTTTAAAGATTATCATAGTAATTATTAAAATGTTTTTCAAAAACCTTGAAAAACTAATTCAAAGCATAAAAAATTTTATCATTTTGATATTTAAAAATTATTTACATATTTTTAAAAAATCTCATTATAAATCTATAAAAATCAATATTATTATAGAATATTTCATATTATTTTTCATAAAATACATGAAACATTAAAATGTCAGAAAAATGTGCTAAAATGGTATTTTATTGCATATTTCGACATTTTAGAGTGGTTTGAGTGCTTTTCTGACAAAACTCATTTTTTAGGTAAAATACTTAGTTTATCAAGGTTTTATATAGAATTTCCACTGCAATTGAAATTTATGGGAAAAGTAAGCGAAATTTTATGATTTTTTTTGAGGAGGCTTACTCATAGGTATATTTTATCTAAAAAAAATAGTTTTTCAGAAAATCCTTGAAAATGCCTTGAATCTTCAAAAAATGCACTAAAATAACGTTTTATAGCATTTTTGAATATTTATAAATTATTTACATATTTTTAAAAAATCTCATTAAAAATCTATAAAAATCAATATTATTATTGAATATTTCATATTATTTTTCAAAAAATACATGAAACATTAAAATCTCAGAAAAACGTGCTAAAATCGTATTTTATTGCATATTTTGATGTTTTAGAGCGGTTTGAGTGCTTTTCTGAGAAAACTCATTTTTTAGCTAAAATCAAACTTTTAAATAGAATTTCTTCTGCAATTGAAATTTATGGGAAAAGTAAGCGAATTTTTTTTTTTTTGGAGGCATACTCATAGGTATATTTTATCTAAAAAAATTACTTTTTCAGAAAATCCTTGAAAATGCCTTGAATCGTCAAAAAATGCAATAAAATAACGTTTTATAGCATTTTTTAATATTTATAAATTATTTACATATTTTTAAAAAATCTCATTAAAAATCTATAAAAATCAATATTATTATAGAATATTTCATATTATTTTTCAAAAAATACATGAAACATTAAAATCTCACAAAAATGTGATAAATTGTATTTTATTACATATTTCGACGTTTAGGAGCAGTTTGAGTGCTTTTCTGACAAAACTCATTTTTTAGCTAAAATACTTAGATTATCAAACTTTTAAATAGAATTTCTACTGCAATTGAAATTTATGGGAAAAGTAAGCGAAATTTTATGATTTTTTTTGAGGAGGCTTACTCATAGGTATATTTAAAAAAAAAAAAACAATTTTTCAGAAAATCGTTGAAAATGCCTTGAATCGTCAAAAAATGCAGATGTGAAGTGGGGACAGACGCCTTAGTTGATGAGAGGAAGATCTTGAGTCGGAGATAAAGAGCCAGGGCTAGACCCAGCTGCTAAGCGTTGTGAGGCGATGAATGATGGCAGAAGTAGAGGTTAGACTGACTGCAGTGCTCATTTGCTTGTTGGCATATGAACTGATGACTGGCTGGGCGTCAGGTGTGTGGGCCCAGGTGAGGGTAGAGCCAGGAGACATCGCAGGGTGTTTGCAGTGCTCACTGGTTTGTTGTCAGGTGGCTGGATCATGAGTGGATTTGCTGGGCGTCATGTGTACTGGAACTCAGGTAGATGCAGATTATTTACCTTCTTCTTGCTTGCTTGGGTAGTTAGAAAGGGAAAACTGGATCGGGAGCTTCAGTCTTTAATTTTTTGAAGTCTCTTCTTGGCATGTGGAATAGTTTAAATTTTTGAGAGCGGATTTCCAGGTAGGGTGTGCAGACGTGTTTTACTGTTCCATCTTGCAGGCGAGTCAGGAGTTCTTTAGTGTACATTTCGTCAGGCAGGGCAGGGGTAGTGTAGAAAGTAACCGTCTTTAATGTAAAGAGGTTAGTGTATAGGCTTTTTGTGATGTTTTATTTTTTATTTTCCTCGATATTTTCTGCGATGATTTCTTCAGTATTTTCTTCAGAGTTGTCTTCCGTGTTTTCTTCAATGTAATCCTCTGTGTTTTCTTCTCTTTCGTCTAGGAATTCTTCAGGAGATTCAAGTACTTCTGTTTCTTCTATAGTATTGTGGGGAGGAGTCTGGGAGTCTTGATAATTTGTGGCTTGTTGAATGGTAGTTGTTGTCGATGTTGACGGTTCTGAGGCGTGTTCAGGTCCAGTGTCGGGAGTTTCGCTTGGTATAGAGGTGAAATTGACGATGTTTGGGACAATCCAGAGTAGGTCTTTCGAAGGTGGAGAGTCAGGAAATTCGAATGTAGGCATGTTATTTAGGCGGAATAATTCGTTGATTGTCTTGTTGAAGGTGCCGGGGTTTGTAGCATTAGCAAGGTGTTCATACATCATGCAGTATAACACCTTGGATGGGGCAGCGTCAGGAAGTGTAGAGATGGAGTTTGAGGTAGATGGATATTGTTGAGTTGCTTGGATAATTTTTTTGGTGTCAGATTGTATTTTAGTTATAGCGGCAAAAGTTGGTGATTTTAGGCTGCTTTTCTTTGCTTCTTCTTTGAACTTTCTTGTGAGGATTTCTTTTCTTAGAGGGCATTTTGCAGCAAGGGTGTGGTGGGTCCTTTACAGTTTAGGCAGGTAGGAGTGGCAATGGTGGAGGGACAGGTTTTGAAGTCATGACCTTCCTTGCAGCAGTTGGAGCAAAACTTCTTATCCTTAACTGTGCATTCGGTCGTTGTATGTAAGTAAGAATAGCAGTTCCAGCAGGGAGAGATGTGGGCTAAGCGTTCCGGTTCTATATTACGGGGATGTATGTGATAATATGAGATTGCCAGGCCATCTGACAGTGCTCTATCCGTCATTTCGATGTCTGTGAATGTGACTTTTATCATCGATGTTGCATTTGGAATTTTAGTTATGCTATCAATTGATGCCCAGGAGTTTTGTTCTTCAATTGATGCCTTCAGGTCCTCTGTCGGTTGAGTTGTGATAATTTTGTCCAGTCGTTTTACAAACACGGAACGTTTCGCCAGCAGTGAGAGTGAAGGGGAGATGGTGAATTGGCGATCATTAAGTATCTTCTTAGCAGTGTCGTCTGTCAGTTTTGATGCTTCGTGGTCGTCGGTGCAGATAACTAGGAAGGAGTCTTTGAGTGAGTGGTTAGCTGTAAATTTGACCTGCAAGCAGGTCTTTACAGAATATTTCATATTATTTTTCAAAAAATACATGAAACATTAAAATCTCAGAAAAAATGTGCTAAAATGGTATTTTGTTGCATATTTCTACGTTTTATAGCGGTTTGAGTGCTTTTCTGACAAAACTCATGTTTTAGCTAAAATACTTAGATTATCAAACTTTTAAATAGAATTTCTTCTGCAATTGAAATTTATGGGAAAAGTAAGCGAATTTTTTTTTTTTTTTAGAGGCATACTCATAGGTATATTTTATCTAAAAAAATGTTTTTAGAAATCTGAAAATGCCTTGAATCGTCAAAAATGCAATAAAATAACGTTTTAAGCATTTTTGATATTTATAAATTATTTACATATTTTTAAAAAATCTATTAAAAATCAATATTATTATAGAATATTTCATATTATTTTTCAAAAAATACATGAAACATTAAAATCTCACAAAAATGTGCTAAAATGGTATTTTATTGCATATTTCGACGTTTTGGAGCGGTTTGAGTGCTTTTCTGACAAAACTCATTTTTTAGCTAAAATACTTAGATTATCAAACTTTTAAATAGAATTTCTACTGCAATTGAAATTTATGGGAAAAGTAAGCGAAATTTTATGATTTTTTGGAGTTTACTCATAGGTATATTTTATCTAAAAAAAAATTTTTCAGAAAATCTTGAAAATGCCTTGAATCTCAAAAATGCATAAAATAACGTTTTATAGCATTTTTGAATATTTATAAATATTTTACATATTTTAAAAAATCTCATTAAAAATCTATAAAAATCAATATTATTATAGAATATTTATATATTTTTCAAAAATACATGAAACATTAATTTATATTTAATTTAGTTTTATGCATATTTTGAAATTTCATGTTTATGCTTAAAATTTTATAAATTCATCAATGAATTTATGGAATTAAATTTTTTTGGGAAGAACTATGTTTTTTTTAAATATTTCAGAAAATCTTAAAATCTTAATCTAAAAATCATTAAAATACTTACTTAAAAATAATAATATTTATATTTTTAAATATTAAAATTATAATTTTTAAAAATTTCATAATTTAATCAAATTATGAAATTAAAATTCAAAAAATGAAAATATTAAATTCAAATGTCTAAGGATTTATTTCTGAACTATTTTGCACAAATCATTTTTATAAATTTTCTATTAAATTTAGGAAATTGCAATTATATTTTGAAAAGTAGCAATTTATTATTTTTAAAATAGTTTTTAGAAATTTGAAAATAATTTTAAAAATCTAAAAAACCTTAATTTGAAAATTAAAATATTTCATTTTTAAAATTTATAAATTTACATATTTTAAAAATTTTAAATTTAAAAAAACATAAAATAAATTAAATTTTCAAAATCTAAAATTAAATTCAAAGTTAAAGGTTTTGATTTTCGATTTTACAGTTTTTGCTATCTAAAAATCATTTTAATAAATTTTTATAAATTTAAGAATTTTGCAATGAAATTTGTAAATTGGAATTTATTTTTAGTATTTTAAAGAAATTTTATCAAAAACTTAAATTCTTTAACTTAAAATGCTAATAAAAATATATAATTTTAATTTTAAATATTTATATTATTATTTTTAAAAATCTATTAAAAATCTATAAAAATTATTATTATAGAATATTTCATATTATTTTTCAAAAAATACATGAAACATTAAAATCTCAGAAAAATGTGCTAAAATCGTATTTTATTGCATATTTCGACGTTTTAGAGCGGTTTGAGTGCTTTTCTGACAAAACTCATTTTTTAGCTAAAATCAAACTTTTAAATAGAATTTCTTCCGCAATTGAAATTTATGGGAAAAGTAAGCGAATTTTTTTTTTTTTGAGGCATACTCATAGGTATATTTTATCTAAAAATTATTTTTCAGAAAATCCTTGAAAATGCCTTGAATCGTCAAAAAATGCAATAAAATAACGTTTTATAGCATTTTTGAATATTTAAAAATTATTTACATATTTTTAAAAATCTCATTAAAAATCTATAAAATCAATATTATTATAGAATATTTATATTATTTTTGAAAAATACATGAAACATTAAAATCTCAGAAAAACGTGCTAAAATCGGTATTTTTTGCATATTTCGACGTTTTGGAGCGGTTTGAGTGCTTTTCTGAGAAAACTCATTTTTTAGCTAAAATACTTAGATTATCAAACTTTTAAATATAATTTCCACTGCAATTGAAATTTATGGGAAAAGTAAGGAATTTTTTTTTTTTTTGTTTTTTAGGCATACTCAGAAAATCTTGAAAATGCCTTGAATCGTCAAAAATGCATAAAATAACGTTTTATAGCATTTTTGAATATTTATAAATTATTTACACATTTTTAAAAAATTCTATTAAAAATCAATGTTATTGGAGAATATTTCGTATTATTTTTCAAAAAATACATGAAACATTAAAATCTCAGAAAAATGTGCTAAAATGGATTTTTTGTTGCAAATTTCAACGTTTTAGAGCGGTTTGAGTGCTTTTCTGACAAAACTCATTTTTTTGCTAAAATACTTAGATTATGAAACTTTTAAATAGAATTTCTTCTGCAATTGAAATTTATGGGAAAAGTAAGCGAAATTTTATCATTTTTTTTAAGGAAGCTTACTCATAGGTATATTTTGTCTAAAAAAATAGTTTTTTAGAAAATCCTTGAAAATTCCTTGAATCGTCAAAAAATCAATGAAAATAACGTTTTAAAGCATTTTTGCATATTTATAAATTATTTACATATTTTTTAAAAATCCTTTTAAAATCTATAAATTCAATATTATTATACAATATTTCATATTATTTTTCAAAAAATACTTGAAACATTAAAAAGTTTGAAAAATGTGCTAAAATGGTATTTTATTGCATATTTCGACGTTTTAAGCGTTTGAGTGTTTTCTGACAAAACTCATTTTTTAGCTAAAATACTTAGATTATCAAACTTTTAAATAGAATTCTACTGCAATTGAAATTTGAGGAAAGTTAAGCTGAAATTTTATGATTTTTTTAGAGGTATCTTACTCATAGGTATATTTTATCTAAAAAACATTGTTTTTAGAAAATCTTGAAAATGCCTTGAATCGTCAAAAATGCAGTAAAATAACGTTTTGTAGCATTTTTAAATATTTATATATTATTTGAATATTTTTAAAAAATCCCATTACATATTTTTAAAAATTTCATTAAAAATCTATAAAAATCAATATTATTAAACATTATGTCATATTATTTTTCAAAAAATACATGAAACATTAAAATCTCAGAAAAAATGTGCTAAAATGGTATTTTGTTGCATATTTCGACGTTTTATAGTGGTTTGAGTGCTTTTCTGACAAAACTCATTTTTTAGCTAAAATTCTTAGATTATCAAACTTTTAGATTATCAAATTGAAATTTATGGGAGAAGTAAGCGAAATTTTATCATTTTTTTTAAGGAAGCTTACTCATAGGTATATTTTATTTAAAAAAAATAGTTTTTTAGAAAATCCTTGAATCGTCAAAAAATTCAATTAAAATAACGTTTTAAAGCATTTTTGCATATTTATAAATTATTTACATATTTTTTAAAAATCCCTTTTAAAATCTATAAAATCAATATTATTATAGAATATTTCATATTATTTTTCAAAAAATACATGAAACATTAAAATCTCACAAAAATGTGCTAAAATGGTATTTTATTGCATATTTCGACGTTTTGGAACGGTTTGAGTGCTTTTCTGACAAAACTCTTTTTTTAATTAAAATACTTAGATTATCAAACTTTTAAATAGAATTTCTACTGCAATTGAAATTTATGGGAAAAGTAAGCGAAATTTTATGATTTTTTTTTGAGGAGGCATACTCATAGGTATATTTAAAAAAACAGTTTTTTCAGAAAATCGTTGAAAATGCCTTGAAGCGTCAAAAAATGCAGTAAAATAACGTTTTGTAGCATTTTTAAATATTTATATATGATTTGAATATTTTAAAAAAATCCCATTACATATTTTTAAAAAATCTCATTAAAAATCTATAAAAATCAATATTATTATATAATATTTCATATTATTTTTCAAAAAATACATGAAACATTAAAATCTCAGAAAAAATGTGCTAAAATGGTATTTTGTTGCATATTTCGACGTTTTATAGCGGTTTGAGTGCTTTTCTGACAAAAATTATTTTTTAGCTAAAATACTTATATTATCAAACTTTTAAATAGAATTTCTTCTGCAATTGAAATTTGTAGGAAAAGTTAGCGAAATTTTATTATTTTTTTAAGGTATCTTACTCATAGGTATATTTTATCTAAAAAAAAAATAGTTTTTTATAAAATCCTTGAAAATGCCTTGAATCGTCAAAAAATGCAATAAAATAACGTTTTATACTATTTTTAAATATTTATAAATTATTTACATATTTTTAAAAAATCTCATTAAAAATCTTTAAAAATCAATATTATTATAGAATATTTCATATTATTTTTCAAAAAATACATGAAACATTAAAATCTCAAAAAAATGTGCTAAAATGGTATTTTATTGCATATTTCGACATTTTAGAGCGGTTCGAGTGCTTTTCTGACAAAACTCATTTTTTAGCTAAAATACTTAGTTTGTCAAGCTTTTATATAGAATTTCCACTGCAATTGAAATTTATGGGAAAATGCCTTGAATCTTCAAAAAATGCATTAAAAAACCGTTTTATAGGATTTTTGAATATTTATAAATTATTTACATATTTTTAAAAAATCTCATTAAAAATCTATAAAAATCAATATTATTATAGAATATTTCATATTATTTTTGAAAAAATACATGAAACATTAAAATCTCAGAAAAAACGTGCTAAAATCGTATTTTGTTGCATATTTTGACGTTTTAGAGCGGTTTGAGTGCTTTTCTGAGAAAACTCATTTTTTAGCTAAAATACTTAGATTATCAAACTTTTAAATATAATTTCTTCTGCAATTGAAATTTATGGGAAAAGTAAGCGAATTTTTTTTTTTTTTTTTTGGAGGCATACTCCAGAAAATCCTTGAAAATGCCTTGAATCGTCAAAAAATGCAATAAAATAACGTTTTATAGCATTTTTGAATATTTATAAATTATTTACACATTTTTAAAAAATTCTATTAAAAATCAATGTTATTGGAGAATATTTCGTATTATTTTTCAAAAAATACATGAAACATTAAAATCTCAGAAAAATGTGCTAAAATGGATTTTTTGTTGCAAATTTCAACGTTTTAGAGCGGTTTGAGTGCTTTTCTGACAAAACTCATTTTTTTGCTAAAATACATAGATTATGAAACTTTTAAATAGAATTTCTTCTGCAATTGAAATTTATGGGAAAAGTAAGCGAAATTTTATCATTTTTTTTAAGGAAGCTTACTCATAGGTATATTTTGTCTAAAAAAATAGTTTTTTAGAAAATCCTTGAAAATTCCTTGAATCGTAAAAAAAATCAATGAAAATAACGTTTTAAAGCATTTTTGCATATTTATATATTATTTACATATTTTTTTAAAAATCCTTTTAAAATCTATAAATTCAATATTATTATACAATATTTCATATTATTTTTCAAAAAATACATGAAACATTAAAATCTCAGAAAAATGTGCTAAAATGGTATTTTGTTGCATATTTCGACGTTTTAGAGCGGTTTGAGTGCTTTTCTGACAAAACTCATTTTTTAGCTAAAATACTTAGATTATCAAACTTTAATAGAATTTCACTGCAATTGAAATTTATGGGAAAAGTAAGCGAAATTTTATTTTTTTTGAGGAGGCTTACTCATAGGTATATTTTATCTAAAAAAAACAGTTTTTCAGAAAATCGTTGAAAATGCCTTGAATCGTCAAAAAATGCAGTAAAATAACGTTTTGTAGCATTTTTAAATATTTATATATTATTTAAATATTTTTAAAAAATCCTATTAAAAATCTATAATAATCAATATTAATATAGAATGTTACATATTATTTTTCAAAAAATACATGAAACATTAAAATCTCATACAAATGTGCTAAAATGGTATTTTATTGCATATTTCGACATTTTAGAGCGGTTTGAGTGCTATTCTGACAAAACTCATTTTTTAGCTAAAATACTTAGATTATCAAACTTTTAAATAGAATTTCTTCTGTAATTGAAATTTATGGGAAAAGTAAGCGAAATTTTATTATTATTTTTTAAGGTAGCTTACTCATAGGTATATTTTATCTAAAAAATAGTTTTTTTATAAAATCCTTGAAAATGCCTTGAATCGTCAAAAAATGCAATAAAATAACGTTTTACAGCATTTTTGTATATTTATAAATTATTTACATATTTTTAAAAAATCTCATTAAAAATCTATAAAAATCAATATTATTATAGAATATTTCATATTATTTTTCAAAAAATACATGAAACATTAAAATCTTAGAAAAATGTGCTAAAATGGTATTTTATTGCATATTTCGACATTTTAGAGCGGTTTGAGTGCTTTTCTGACAAAACTCATTTTTTAGCTAAAATACTTATTTTGTCAAGCTTTTATACAGAATTTCCACTGCAATTGAAATTTATGGGAAAAGTAAGCGAAATTTAATGATTTTTTTGAGGAGGCTTACTCATAGGTATATTTTATCTAAAAAAAACAGTTTTTCAGAAAATCGTTGAAAATGCCTTGAATCGTCAAAAAATAGAGTAAAATAACGTTTTGTAGCATTTTTAAATATTTATATATTATTTAAATATTTTTAAAAAATCCTATTAAAAATCTATAATAATCAATATTAATATAGAATGTTACATATTATTTTTCAAAAAATACATGAAACATTAAAATCTCAGACAAATGTGCTAAAATGGTATTTTGTTCCATATTTCGACGGTTTAGAGCGGTTTGAGTGCTTTTCTGACAAAACTCATTTTTTTGCTAAAATACTTAGATTATCAAACTTTTAATTAGAATTTCTTCTGGAATTGAAACTTATGGGAAAAGTAAGCGAAATTTTATCATTTTTTTAAGGAAGCTTACTCATAGGTATATTTTATCTAAAAAAAAAGTTTTTTAGAAAATCCTTGAAAATTCCTTGAATCGTCAAAAAAATCAATGAAAATAACGTTTTAAAGCATTTTTGCATATTTATAAATTATTTACATATTTTTTAAAAATCCCTTTTAAAATCTATAAATTCAATATTGTTATACAATATTTCATATTATTTTTCAAAAAATACTTGAAACATTAAAAAGTTTGAAAAATGTGCTAAAATGGTATTTTATTGCATATTTCGACGTTTTAGAGCGGTTTGAGTGATTTTCTGACAAAACTCATTTTTTAGCTTAAATATTTAGATTATCAAACTTTTAAATAGAATTTCTACTGCAATTGAAATTTATGGGAAAAGTAAGCGAAATTTTATGATTTTTTTTGAGGAGGCATACTCATAGGTATATTTAAAAAAAACAGTTTTCAGAAAATCGTTGAAAATGCCTTGAATCGTCAAAAAATGCAGTAAAATAACGTTTTGTAGCATTTTTAAATATTTATATATTATTTGAATATTTTTAAAAAATCCCATTACATATTTTTAAAAAATCTCATTAAGAATCTATAAAAATCAATATTTTTAAAGAATATTTCATATTATTTTTCAAAAAATACATGAAACATTAAAATCTCAAAAAAATTTGCTAAAATGGTATTTTATTGCATATTTTGACATTTTAGAGCGGTTTGAGTGCTTTTCTGACAAAACTCATTTTTTAGCTAAAATACTTAGTTTGTCAAGCTTTTATATAGAATTTCCACTGCAATTGAAATTTATGGGAAAACTAAGCGAAATTTTATGATTTTTTTTGAGGAGGCTTACTCATAGGTATATTTTATCTAAAAAATTAGTTTTTCAGAAAATCTTTGAAAATGCCTTGAATCTTCAAAAAATGCATTAAAATAACGTTTTATAGGATTTTTTAATATTTATAAATTTTTTATATATTTTTAAAAAATCTCATTAAAAATCTATAAAAATCAATATTATTATAGAATATTTCATAATATTTTTCAAAAAATACATGAAACATTAAAATCTCAGAAAAAACGTGCTAAAATCGTATTTTGTTGCATATTTCGACGTTTTAGAGCGGTTTGAGTGCTTTTCTGAGAAAACTCATTTTTAAGCTAAAATACTTAGTTTGTCAAGCTTTTATATAGAAATTCCACTGCAATTGAAATTTATGGGAAAACTAAGCGAAATTTTATGATTTTTTTTGAGGAGGCTTACTCATAGGTATATTTTATCTAAAAAAAACAGTTTTTCAGAAAATCGTTGAAAATGCCTTGAATCGTCAAAAAATGCAGTAAAATAACGTTTTGTAGCATTTTTAAATATTTATATATTATTTAAATATTTTTAAAAAATCCTATTAAAAATCTATAAAATCAATATTAATATAGAATGTTCATATTATTTTTCAAAAATACATGAAACATTAAAATCTCAGACAAAATGTGCTAAAATGGTATTTTATTCCATATTTCGACGTTTTAGAGCGGTTTGAGTGCTTTTCTGACAAAACTCATTTTTAGCTAAAATACTTAGATTATCAAACTTTTAATAGAATTTCTTCTGAATTGAAATTTATGGGAAAAGTAAGCGAAATTTTATATTTTTTTAAGGAAGCTTACTCATAGGTATATTTTATCTAAAAATAGTTTTTAAAAATCTTGAAAATCTTGAATCGTCAAAAATAAATAAAATAACGTTTTAAGCATTTTGCATATTTATAAATTATTTACATATTTTTAAAATCTTTAAACATATATTCAATATTTTATACAATATTTCATATTATTTTTCAAAAAATACTTGAAACATTAAAAAGTTTGAAAAATGTGCTAAAATGGTATTTTATTGCATATTTCGACGTTTTAGAGCGGTTTGAGTGATTTTCTGACAAAACTCATTTTTTAGCTTAAATACTTATATTATCAAACTTTTAAATAGAATTTCTACTGCAATTGAAATTTATGGGAAAAGTAAGCGAAATTTTATGATTTTTTTTGAGGAGGCATACTCATAGGTATATTAAAAAAAAAAAAAAAGTTGTCAGAAAATCGTTGAAAATGCCTTGAATCGTCAAAAAATGCAGTAAAATAACGTTTTGTAGCATTTTTAAATATTTATATATTATTTGAATATTTTAAAATCCATTACATATTTTAAAAAATCTCATTAAAATCTATAAAATCAATATTATTAAAGAATATTTCATATTATTTTCAAAAATACATGAAACATTAAAATCTCAAAAAATGTGCTAAAATGGTATTTTTTGCATATTTTGACATTTAGAGCGGTTTGAGTGCTTTTCTGACAAAACTCATTTTTTAGCTAAAATACTTATTTGCAAACTTTTAATAGAATTTCACTAATTGAAATTTATGGGAAAACTAAGCGAAATTTTATGATTTTTTTGAGGAGGCTTACTCATAGGTATATTTTATCTAAAAATCAGTTTTTCAGAAAATCTTGAAAATGCCTTGAATCTTCAAAAATCATTAAAATAACGTTTTAAGGATTTTTAATATTATAAATATTTACATATTTTTAAAAATCCATTAAAAATCTATAAAATCAATATTATTATAAATATTTCATATTATTTTTCAAAAATACATGAAACATTAAAATCTCGAAAAAATGTGCTAAAATCGTATTTTATTGCATATTTCACTTTTAGAGCGGTTTGAGTGCTTTTCTGACAAAACTCATTTTTAGCTAAAATACTTATTATCAAACTTTTAAAGAATTTCCACTGCAATTGAAATTTATGGAAAAGTAAGCGAAATTTATTTTTTTTTTGAGGAGGCTTACTCATAGGTATATTTTATCTAAAAAACAGTTTTTCAGAAAATCTTGAAAATGCCTTTGAATCGTCAAAAATGCATAAAATAACGTTTTATAGCATTTTTAAATATTTATATATTATTTAATATTTTTAAAAATCTATTAAAAATCTATAAAAATCAATATTATATAGAATTTCATATTATTTTTCAAAAATACATGAAACATTAAAATCTCAGAAAATGTGCTAAAATGGTATTTTGTTGCATATTTCGACGTTTAGAGCGGTTTGAGTGCTTTTCTGACAAAACTCATTTTTGCTAAAATATATTATCAACTTATTAAATTTCCGAATGAAATTAGAAGTAAGCGAAATTTTTTTGGAGACTATATATATTTTATCTAAAATAGTTTTTAGAAAATCTTGAAAATTCCTGAATCGTCAAATTAATGAAAATAACGTTTTAAAGCATTTTTGCATATTTATAAATTATTTAATATTTTTAAAAATCTTTTAAAATCTATAATTCAATATTGTTATAAATATTTCATTATTTTTCAAAAATACTTGAAAATTAAAATTTAAAATGTTAAAATGTATTTTATGCATATTTCGACGTTTTAGACGGTTGAGTGATTATCTGACAAAACTCATTTTTAGCTTAAATATTAGATTATCAAACTTTAAATAGAATTTTACTGCAATTAAATTTATAGGAAAATAAGCAAATTTTATATTTTTTTGAGGAGGCAACTCATAGGTATATTTAAAAAACAGTTTTAGAAAATATTAAAAATGTTTGAATCTCAAAAATGCATAAAATAACGTTTTAGCATTTTTAAATATTTATAATTATTTGAATATTTTTAAAAATATTACATATTTTTAAAAATCTCATTAAGATCATAAATCATTTTAAAATATTTCATATTTTTTCAAAAATACATGAAAATTAAAATTCAAAAATGTGCTAAAATTTATTTTATTGATATTTTGACATTTTAAGCGTTTGAGTGCTTTTCTGACAAACTATTTTAGCTAAATACATATTTGTAAGCTTTTATATAGAATTTCCACTCAATTGAATTTATGGAAAATAGAAATTTTATATTTTTTTGAGGAGGCTTACTCAAGGTATATTTTATTAAAAATAGTTTTAGAAAATCTTGAAAATCCTTGAATCTTCAAAAATGCATAAAATAACGTTTTATAGGATTTTTATATTTATAAAATATTTACATATTTTTTTAAAAATCTATTAAAATCTATAAAAATCATATTATTAAAATATTTCATATTATTTTTCAAAATACTAAACATTAAAATTCAGAAAAACGTGCTAAAATGATTTTGTGCATATTTCAGTTTTAGAGGTTTGAGTGCTTTTCTGAGAAAACTCATTTTTAGCTAAAATATTAGATTATCAAACTTTTAAATATATTTCTGCAATTAAATTTATGGAAAATAAAATTTTTATTTTTTTGAGGCATACTCATAGGTATATTTTATCTAAAAATTATTTTTCAGAAAATCTTGAAAATGCCTTGAATCGTCAAAAATGCAATAAATAACGTTTATAGCATTTTGAATATTTATAAATTATTTACACATTTTTAAAAAATCATTAAATCAATTTATTGAAATATTTCTATTATTTTAAAAAATACATGAAACTTTAAAATCTAGAAAATGTCTAAAATGTATTTTGTTGCATATTTCGACGTTTTAAGGTTTAGGCTTTTCAAAACTCATTTTTTAGCTAAAATACTTAGATTATCAAACTTTAAATATAATTTCTTCAATTGAAATTTATGAAAATAAGAAATTTTATGATTTTTTTTTGAGGTTTACTATGGTATATTTTATCTAAAAAACAGTTTTCAGAAAATCTTGAAAATGCTTGAATGTCAAAAATGCATTAAAAACGTTTTTAGCATTTTAAATTTATAATTATTAAATATTTTTAAAAATCATTAAAATTATAATAATCAAATTATTAAAGAATATTTCATATTATTTTTCAAAAATACATAACATTAAAATCTCAGAAAATGTGCTAAATGGTATTTTATTGCATATTTCGACTTTTAGAGCGGTTTGATGCTTTTCTGACAAAACTTATTTTTACTAAAATATTAGTTATCAAACTTTAAAGAATTTCTTCTGCAATTGAAATTTATGGAAAAGAGAATTTTATTATTATTTTTAGATCATAAAAAACGTTTTAGATTTTTAATTTAAATTATTTAAATTTTAAAAATCTTAAAATTATAAATCAATTTATTAAGATTTTATATTTTCAAAATACATAAAATTAAAATTAAAATTGTAAATGGTATTTTATTGCAATTTCGACTTTAGAGGTTTGAGTGCTTTTTGACAAAACTATTTAAAATAATTATAATTTTATAAATTATTGATTAATTAAATTTTAATAAATAATTTTTTCAAAAAAATTTATTTCATATTTTACTAAATATTAATTAAAACTTTTAAATATTTTTGAATTAAATTTATGGGAAAGTTTGAAATTTTTAAATATTTATGAAAATATTATTATTTTATCAAAAAATATATTTTTAAAAATTAAAAATGGCTGAATTTAAATGCAATAAATATTTTTAGTTTTGAATTTAAAATATTTATTTAAAATAATTTAAAATAAATTAAATAAATTCTATATTAAATAATATTAAATTAAAATGTTTAAATTAATTATATTTTGGTTTATTTTTCTACAAAACATTTTTAACTAAAATATTTAAATTTTAAATAAATTTCTTTAATTTGAAAATTGAAAAAACAAATTTTTTAATTTTTTAACTTTAGATATTTTTCTTATAAAATCAATATTATTTGAATATTTCATATTATTTTCAAAAATACATGAAACATTAAAATTCAGAAAAAATGCTAAATGTATTTTATTGCATATTTCAGTTTAGAGGTTTGAGGCTTTTCTGAAAAACCATTTTTAGCTAAAATTTCAAATTTTAAATAGAATTTCTCTGCAATTGAAATTTATGGGAAAAGAAGCGATTTTTTTTTTTTTGGAGCTATAATAGTATATTTTATCTAAAAATGTTTTTAGAAAATCTTGAAAATGCCTTGAATCGTCAAAAATGCAATAAAATAACGTTTTATAGCATTTTGAATATTTATAAATTATTTACAATTTTTAAAAATTCTATAAAATCAATTTATTATAATATTTCTATTATTTTTCAAAAATACATGAAACATTAAAATTTAGAAAATGTGCTAAAATGGTATTTTATTGCATTTTCAACGTTTAAGAGCGGTTTGAGTGCTTTTCTGACAAACTCATTTTTTAGCTAAAATACTTAGATTATCAACTTTTAAATAAATTTCTCTGCAATTGAAATTTATGGAAAAGTAAGGATTTTTTTTTTTTTGGAGTTACTCAGGTATATTTTAATAAAAATGTTTTTCAGAAAACCTGAAATGCCTTGATCAAAATGCAATAAAAAACGTTTTATAGCATTTGAATATTTATAAATTATTTACAATTTTTAAAAAATTATTAAAATCAATTTATTGAAATATTTCTATTATTTTTCAAAAATACATGAAACATTAAAATTTCAGAAAATGTGCTAAAATGGTATTTTTTGCATATTTCGACGTTTAAAGCGGTTTGAGTGCTTTTCTGACAAAATCATTTTTAGCTAAAATACTTAGATTATCAAACTTTTAAATAAATTCTCTGCAATTGAAATTTATGGGAAAAGTGGAAATTATATTTTGGAGTTTACTCATAGTATTTATTAAAAATATTTTTAAATTGAAAATCTGAATCGTCAAAAATGCATAAAACGTTTTAACATTTAATATTTATATATTAATTAAATCCTTTAAAATCTAAAATCAATATTAAGAATATTTCATATTATTTTCAAAATATGAAACTTAAATCAGAAAAGTCTAAATGGTTTTATGATATTTCGACGTTTTAGAGCGGTTTGAGGCTTTCTGAAAACCATTTTTAGCTAAAATCAAATTTTTAAATAGAATTTCGCAATTGAAATTTATGGAAAAAGATTTTTTTTTTAGGCTACTAATAGGTATATTTTATCTAAAAATTTTAAAAATTTGAAAATGCCTTGAATCGTCAAAAATGATAAAATAACGTTTTATACATTTTAATATTAAAATTATTACAATTTTTAAAATCTATTAAAAATCAATTTATTATAATATTTATATTTTCAAAAAAATGAAACATTAAATTCAAAAATGTGCTAAAATGGTATTTTTGCATATTTACGTTTGAGCGTTTGATGCTTTTCACAAAACCATTTAGCTAAAATACTTGATTATCAAACTTTAAAAAATTTTAATTGAAATTTATGGAAAAAGGATTTTTTTGAGTATACTAGGTATATTTATAAAAATATTTTTCAGAAAACTTGAAATGCCTTGAATGTCAAATGCAAAAACGTTTTATAGCATTTTAAATTTATAATTATTTAATTTTAAAATTATTAAAATCAATGTTATAAAATATTTCTATTATTTTCAAAAATACATGAAACATTAAATTCAGAAAAATGTAAATGTATTGTTGCATGTTTAACGTTTAAGAGCGGTTTGAGTGCTTTCTGAAAACTCATTTTTAGCTAAAATCTTAGATTATCAAACTTTAAATAGAATTTCTAATAAATTTATGAAAAGAAGCGAATTTTTTTTTTTGAGGCATATATAGGTATATTTTATCTAAAAAAATTGTTTTCAGAAAATCTTGAAAATGCCTTGAATTCAAAATGCATTAAATAACGTTTTATAGCATTTTGAATATTTATAAATTATTTAACATTTTAAAAATTCTATTAAAATCAATGTTATTGATAATATTTCGTATTATTTTCAAAAATACATGAAACATTAAAATCTCAGAAAAATGTGCTAAAATGGTATTTTATTGCATATTTCTACGTTTTGGAGCGGTTTGAGTGCTTTTCTGACAAAACTCATTTTTTAGCTAAAATATTTAGATTATCAAACTTTTTATTTTATTGCAGATTGCAGATTACATAGGTATCAGTAGTTACAATGTAAATTGAGTGCAAGGAGAACCACTGACATGCCATGGCATTAGGGGCAGCTTATTCTAGTCCTTAAAGACTATGTACTTAATATTAGAAAAATGTATTGAGTTTATTCTAGTTAAACATTATTTTCAAAATTACAATATGATGAAATTTTTCTGTTTAAATTATTATATAATGATATTAGATTGTTACAGGTGTTAAGATTCTTGAATGATAATATGGAATTGAGATTATCTTAAGGAAAATAACATTGAGCATTTTTGACATTAACTTATAATATTAGTAGGGGTAACATAATAGTAACATATTATTAAAAATTGAGATTATCGTATAGGAAAGTAGTTTATAGTATGATCATTTAGTTTTGGGTGAGTAGGTGGTTTTTGAGTTGAGTCTTAAATTGATTTTCAGACAAGATTATCTTAATATTTACTGGTAATGAATTCCAGATTCTGGGGCCCTTTATGTGCATAGAATTTTTACATAGGTTGATATGAACACGGGGTATATCAAAAAGTGATCTGTGTCTTGTGTTGTGGTCATGCGTCCTATTAAAGTTGGTGAGGAGAATTTTGAGCAGAGGGTTTATATTAGAGTGTAAAGTTTTATATATGTAGTAGGCACAAGAGTAAGTATGAATGTTCTTTACGGTGAGTAGTTTGAGACTTTTGAATATTGGTGGAGTATGCTGTCTAGAGTGGGAATTTGTTATCATTCTGACTGCGGCCTTTTGTTGTGTTATGAGTGGTCTAAGGTGATTTAACGTTGTTGATCCCCATGCACAGATTCCATAGGTGAGATACGGGTAGATAAGTGAATGATATAGTGCAAGGAGAGCTGATTGAGGTACATAATAGCGTATCTTTGATAATATGCCTACTGTCTTCGAGATTTTCTTGGAAATTTGTTGTATATGTGTTAGGAATTTAAGGCTACTGTCAAGGTGGATTCCTTAACATAACACCATTGAGTGTTATGTTAAGTGGAACATTTGTGGCTTTGCTTCCAAACTGTATGAAGTAGGTCTTGTCAGTATTGAGAGAAAGCTTGTTAGTCGTCATCCATGTTGATATTTTCTGTAATTCGGCATTAACAGTGTTGGCCACTATAACTGGATTTGGGTGAGAGAAGACATATGTTGTGTCATCTGCAAATAAAATGGGTTTGAGTAGTTGTGATACATTCGGTAGGTCATTTATGTAAATGAGGAATAGGAGTGGCCCCAGGACACTTCCTTGAGGGACTCCGATTGTAATTTGTTGTGTGGAAGAGTTCGCTCCATTTGTGTACACGTATTGGCTTCTGTTGGTGAGGTATGACTTTAAATAGTTGAGTGGGTGCCCCCTTATACCATAGTGTGCTAATTTTGTGAGCAGTAAATCATGGTCAACTGTATCAAAAGCTTTGCGTAGATCAATGAAGATACCCAGTGGGACTTCTTTTTTCTCAAGTGCTGTATATATTAATTCCAACATGTGTATAATAGCATCGTTTGTGCTCTTGTTTGTCCTGAATCCAAATTGACAGGGGTTGAGTACATTGTGTGAGACGAGGTAGGAATAGATTTGTCTATGAATTAATTTTTCGAAGATTTTAGAAAGCAATGGTAAATTAGAAATTGGTCTATAATTATTCAGGTCTGTTTGATCACCTCCTTTGTGGATCGGGGTGACCCTAGCTATTTTGAGAATTGATGGAAAGGTAGAGGCTTCAATGGATTTATTGAATAGTGTTGCTATAATTGGTGACAGTACATGTGAAGCTTTTTTGTACATAAATGTTGGTAAGCTGTTTATGTCTCCTGCCTTGTTTTTAAGGGTGTTGATTATGAGCGAGACTTCAATTGGGTTGGTAGGAGCTAGGAATAGCGTATTAGGGTAGGTGTTTGTGAGGTAGTCTGTTCGACGGGTGTTTGAGCTTGGGATTTTACTCGCTAGATTCTTTCCTATGGTGGAGAAGAAAACATTAAGTCTGTTTGCTGTCTCAGTAGGTGAGAGTAGGGGTTCATCTGCTCTTGATAATTTGATGGTGTTGTTTTTCGCTATCTTATTATTTCCTAGAATTGCAGATAGGGTATTCCAGGTCTTTTTCATATCACCTTTTATGTTCTAGAGTCTGCTCTCATAATACAATTTTTTTGATCTTCTTATCAGGCTGGTAAGGATTGATGAGTAGCGTTTGGATTGTTCTCTGGTTATTAGACCCCGTATGTATTGTTTTTCATATTGGTGCCTTTTGTTAATGGATTTAAGGATGCTGGGTGTTAGCCAGGGATTGTTAAGTCTCTTAGCTGTGATCTGTTTAGTTTTTTTAGGGCAATGGTTGTTATAGAGGTGGTGGGTTTTGTTAAGGAAATTCTTGATGCATTCATTAGTATCTGTATATGTTTCTATCTCATTATGCCAGTCAATGTTAATCATAGCTGTTATAAAGTTATTTACAGCTGACTCATTATGTAGTCTGAAGGTAACTTTTGTAATATATAGGGGCAATTTACCAAGATTAGTTATGAGAAAGGTCGGATAGTGGTCTGTGGTGTTGTCTGTGATTATGCCTGATTTTAGAGGGGCTATAGTATTAGTCCAGATGTGGTCTAGTAATGAAGTACTAGTCTCGGAGATTCTTGTAGGTTTTGATATTGTTGGTAGTAACAAGCAGTTGCTCATAGTGTTTGTGAATTCTGTTACTTGTGGGTCCTGGTCATGTAGGAGATTTATATTGAAATCTCATGTGAGCAGCAAATGGTCTATGTTCATGTGTGCATCAGTTATCAGGTTACCTAGTTTTTCACTAAAATGGTGAATGTTTGACTGTGGTAATCTGTAGATGTTTATCACTGTGAGGGTTTTTTGCAGGTCTTTTGATTTAAATTTAGCTATAATATATTCTCCATGCTCATCCCTTATGCAAGAGTTATTGATACATTCAAGTTGATCTGAGTAATATATAGCTATTCCACCCCCTCGCTGATCTGTCCTACAGTTGTGAATGGCTGTGTAACCTGGAATGGCATAGACATCTGTAGTATCAGGCTTTAGCCAGGTCTCAGTGAGTGTGATGATTGACATATTGGTCTGGAGGGATTGGAGTAGTGCTGTGAGGTCATCATAATGTTTGCTCAAAGATCTAACATTGTAATTGAAGATAGTTATGTTATTGTTGGCTCTGAGTAATGTCTTTGCTTGATCTGCTGTGTAATAGTTGCAGTTGCTGTTGGAATCAGGTAAGTCATTTAATAATAGGTTGATATCAGGATCAATTCCTGTAATCATAAGATTTGATGTGATTCTATAACTAGACCTGAGAATAATAGATAATACTAAACTTAATAATATGGTACTAAATTAAATTCTTAGAAACTATTTGATTATTACAAATTTTTAATAATAGTTTGTAGAGATATAAGGTATTTGACAGAGTTCTTGGCACGTGGATTTGTACCTTAGTCAATTTATACAAATGCAATTAATTGTACTATGGTAGTTTTACTAAAGCTGGGAATAAAGGAGCTAGGGAAAATAATAGCAAACAATGAAAGTAAAGTAAATTAGTACCTGAGTTAGCACCTTAATTATTATAATAAAAATTAATATAAGAACTGTGGCAGTTAGATTTTTAAAAATAAAAACTAGGGAATATAATAGAAAACAATGAGAGTTAACACTTTAGGGAATATAATAGTAAACATAAAGTAAAACACTTTAGCACCAAAATTAGCACCTTAATTATGAGAGTTAACACTTTAGGGAATATAATAGTAAATAAAAAGAGTAAAACACTTTAGCACCAGAATTAGCACCTTAATTATTTTTTAAAGCTTCAAGTAAAGGAATTATTGGATGAAAGGCAGTACTAGGTATTGATTTGCTGGGAACTATTTCAAGAGAATATATAAATGGGGATTAAATTAAATGGACAGATAGTAAATATGATATAAAATTAACTTAGAAGCAAGACTGGATTTATATTATAAAGTTTAAGTAAGTAATAGTACTAAAAGTAAAGTACATGGTGTATGAGGTAGTTGGTACTAGCTAGTATAAAGTTAGTACAAAAAATTTCACAATGTAGTAGTAACATACACTAATACACCACATGTATATTATGTGTTGAGGACAATAGGCTAATCAGTAATGGTAATGTCAGCTTGTCTAAGGAAGTTGGTGAGATCACGTTCGTTTGATATAGAAAATTGCTGACCTGTTGATACTTTTCGTACTAGTATTTTCCCATCACGAGCGAAGCACTGATGGATTTTGTTCTCCAGTTTAAGTTTTCTCAACCTAAACAGAAGGTTTTGACGTTTCCTGGTTAGGCACTCATTGATATATACTCCATTTTTCACTGTAATTGCTGATTTAATTAGGTCCTTTTTTGTATCATATGAGTGAAGTCTGATCATTATACTAGGTTTACCTTGTTTTCCTAGCAATCGTGTTTCTTTGATTTCATTCCTTTGCACATTAACTTGTAGGTGGTCTTGTAATATGTTGATAGCAGTTTCCTTGCACTGGGATTGAGTTATGTCTCTGGGAATGTGGTTGCTGTTTATTATAACTGCATCAGACAAGTTATCTTGTTCGGTTTTGTCATCTTGAAAATCAAGATATTCATCAAGTCGAGTGTGCATGTTGTTATTCCAGTCCTTGATTGCTTCTTCCACCTTCATATTCAGAGTTGTTATTTGATCGGTGTGACTGGTTATAGCTGTTTGTAGAGTATTTTCTGTGTCAGTATTTCCCGATGTAATCTTCTCTTCAAGGTTTTGGATCTTGATCTCGAGGTTAGTTAGCTTGGATTCATATTTCACTAGTTTTGCTTTGATGTCTTTGTTTTCAGCTTCAAGGGCAATGATGTATTCCCTAATAGTATCAGGAGTAGTCATACCTTGGTGCCCATGATGGAATCCTACGAAGCTGGTGGGGTTGGTGGGAGAGTCAGCCATGGTCGATGTTGTTATTGTTGTCGTCGGGGCCCGGGCGGGGGTGTGGGGGGTTGTCGATGTACCGGCTTTCTGTTGTGTAGACATGATGTGTTTCAAAGTCCTTAGCGTTGGTTTCTTGGTACTGTTGTTGGTTACTCAGCGATTTACGCTCATAGTATCACTAGTGAAGCTATGGAGGAGGCTTTATTTCCTTTAGCTTGGGTTAGGCGTTCGTCTGGCAGCGCGGGCGATGTTTGGGTTTGGGTAGCATTTCTAGTATTCTTGGGTCATTTTGTGATCTACGTGGTTTTAAATAGAATTTCCACTGCAATTGAAATTTATGGGAAAAGTAAGCGAAATTTTATGATTTTTTTTTGAGGAGGCTTACTCATAGGTATATTTTATCTAAAAAACAGTTTTTCAGAAAATCGTTGAAAATGCCTTGAATCGTCAAAAAATGCAGTAAAATAACGTTTTGTAGCATTTTTAAATATTTATATATTATTTAAATATTTTTAAAAAATCCCATTAAAAATCTATAATAATCAATATTAATATAGAATGTTACATATTATTTTTCAAAAAATACATGAAACATTAAAATCTCAGATAAATGTGCTAAAATGGTATTTTGTTGCATATTTCGACGTTTTAGAGCGGTTTGAGTGCTTTTCTGACAAAACTCATTTTTTAGCTAAAATACTTAGATTATCAAACTTTAAATAGAATTTCTTCTGCAATTTAAATTTATATGAAAAGTAAGCGAAATTTTATCAATTTTTTTAAGGAAGCTTACTCATAGGTATATTTTATCTAAAAAAATTGTTTTTTAGAAAATCCTTGAAAATTCCTTGAATCGTCAAAAAATGCAATGAAAATAACGTTTTATAGCATTTTTGCATATTTATAAAATATTTACATATTTTTTTTAAAAATCCCTTTTAAAATCTATAAATTCAATATTATTATACAATATTCCATATTATTTTTCAAAAAAAATACTTGAAAAATTAATTTTTTTAGAAAAATGTGCTAAAATGGTACTTTATTGCATATTTCGACGTTTTAGAGCGGTTTGAGTACTTTTCTGACAAAACTCATTTTTTAGCTAAAATACTTAGATTATCAAACTTTTAAATAGAATTCTTACTGCAATTGAAATTTATAGGAAAAGTAAGCGAAATTTTATGATTTTTTTTGAGGAGGCTTACTCATATGTATATTTTATCTAAAAAAAATAGTTTTTCAGAAAATCGTTGAAAATGCCTTGAATCTTCAAAAAATGCAATAAAATAACGTTTTATAGCATTTCTGAATATTTATAAATTATTTACATATTTTTTTAAAAATCCCATTAAAAATCTATATTAATCAATATTATTAAAGAATATTTCATATTATTTTTCAAAAAATACATGAAACAATAAAATCTCAGAAAAATGTGCTAAAATGGTATTTCGTTGCATATTTCGACGTTTTCAGTATTATTATAGAATATTTCATATTATTTTTCAAAAAAATACATGCAACATTAAAATATCAGAAAAAAAGGCTAAAATGGTATTTTATTGCATATTTCGACGTTTTAGAGCAGTTTGAGTGCTTTTCTGACAAAACTCATTTTTTAGCTAAAATACTTAGTTTATCAAGCTTTTATATAGAATTTCCACTGCAATTGAAATTTATGGGAAAAGTAAGCGAAATTTTATGATTTTTTTTGAGGAGGCTTACTCATAGGTATATTTTGTCTAAAAAAAATAGTTTTCAGAAAATCCTTGAAAATGCCTTTAATCTTCAAAAAGTGCATTAAAATAACGTTTTATAGCATTTTTGAATAATTATAAATTATTTACATATTTTTAAAAAATCTCATTAAAAATCTATAAAAATCAATATTATTATTGAATATTTCATATTATTTTTCAAAAAATACATGAAACAGTAAAATCTCAGAAAAACGTGCTAAAATCGTATTTTATTGCATATTTCGACGTTTTAAAGCGGTTTGACTGCTTTTCTGAGAAAACTCATTTTTTAGCTAAAATTCTTAGATTATCAAACTTTTAAATAAATTTCTTCTGCAATTAAATTTAAGAAAATGGAAATTTTATTTTTTAAGAGCTTACTCATAGTATATTTTATCTAAAATAAATTTTTTTGAATACTTGAAAATCTTAGATCGTCAAAAATGCAATAAAATAACGTTTTATAGCATTTTGATATTTATAAATTATTTACATATTTTTAAAAATCTTATTAAAATAAATCAATGTTATTGGAGAATATTTCGTATTATTTTTCAAAAAATACATGAAACATTAAAATCTCAGAAAAATGTGCTAAAAATGGTATTTTATTGCATATTTCGACGTTTTGGAGCGGTTTGAGTTCTTTTCTGACAAAACTTATTTTTTTGCTAAAATACTTAGATTATCAAACTTTTAAATAGAATTTCCACTGCAATTGAAATATATGGGAAAAGTAAGCGAAATTTTATCATTTTTTTTAAGGAAGCTTACTCATAGGTATATTTTATCTAAAAAAATAGTTTTATAGAAAATCCTTGAAAATTCCTTACATCGTCGAAAAATGAAATGAAAAAAACGTTTTATAGCATTTTTGCATATTTATAAATTATTTACATATTTTTTAAAAATCCTTTATAAAATCTATAAATTCAATATTATTATACAATATTTCATATTATTTTTCAAAAAATACTTGAAACATTAAAAAGTTTAGAAAAATGTTCTAAAATCGCATTTTATTGCATATTTCTACGTTTTAGAGCGGTTTGAGTGCTTTTCTAAGAAAACTCATTTTTTAGCTAAAATACTTAGATTATCAAACTTTTAAATAGAATTTCTTCTGCAATTGAAATTTATAGGAAAAAAAAAAGAAATTTTATTATTTTTTTTTAATGTAGCTTACTCATAGGTATATTTTATCTAAAAAAACATTAGTTTTTATATAAACCTTGAAAATGCTTTGAATCGTCAAAAAATGCAATAAAATAACGTTTTATAGCATTTTTGAATTTTTATAAATTATTTACACATTTTTAAAAAATCTCATTAAAAATCTATAAATTCAATATTATTATACAATATTTCATATTATTTTTCAAAAAATACTTGAAACATTAAAAAGTTTAGAAAAATGTTCTAAAATGGCATTTTATTGCATATTTCTACGTTTTAGAGCGGTTTGAGTGCTTTTCTTAGAAAACTCATTTTTTAGCTAAAATACTTAGATTATCAAACTTTTAAATAGAATTTCTTCTGCAATTGAAATTTATTGGAAAAGTAAGCAATTTTTTTTTTTTTTTTGGAAGCATACTCATATGTATATTTTATCTAAAAGAAATAGTTTTTCAGAAAATCCTTGAAAATGCCTTGAATCGTCAAAAAATGTAATAAAATAACGTTTTATAGCATTTTTTAATCTATATAAAATATTTACTCATTTTTAAAAAATTCTATTAAAAATCAATGTTATAGGAGAATATTTCGTATTATTTTTCAAAAAATACATGAAATATTAAAATCTCAGAAAAATGTGCTAAAATGGTATTTTATTGCATATTTCGACGTTTTAGAGCGGTTTGAGTGCTTCTCTGACAAAACTGATTTTTTAGCTAAAATACTTAGATTATCAAACTTTTACATTGAGTTTCTACTGAAATATAAATTTATGGGAAAAGTAAGCGAAATTTTATGATTTTTTTTAGAGGAGGCTTACTCATAGGTACATTATATATAAAAAAATATTTTTTTTCCGAAAATCCTCAAAAATTCCTTGAATCGTCAAAAAATGCAATAAAATACCGTTTTATAGCATTTTTACATATTCATAAATTATTTACATATTTTTTAAAAAAATTTTTAAAAATCAATTTATAGAAATATTTCTATTATTTTTCAAAAATACAGAAAATTAAAACTAGAAAATGTGCTAAAATGGTATTTTATTGCATATTTCGACGTTTTAGAGCGGTTTGAGTGCTTTTCTGACAAAACTCATTATTTTAGCTAAAATACTTAGATTATCAAACTTTAATAGTTTTTCTACTGCAATTGAAATTTATTTGAAAAGTAAGTGAAATTTTATGATAAAATTTAAAAAAAATAGATTTTCAGAAAATCCTTGAAAATGCCTTGAATCGTCAAAAAATGCAATAAAATAACGTTTTATAGCATTTTTGCATATTTATAAATTATTTACATATTTTTTAAAAATCCCTTTAAAAATCTCTAAAAATCCAAATTTTTATACAACATTTCATATGATTTTTCAAAAAATACATGATACATTAAAAAGCTTAGAAAAATGTGCTAAAATGGTATTTTATTGCATATTTCAACGTTTTAGAGCGGTTTGAGTGCTTTTCTGACAAAACTCATTTTTTTAGCTAAAATACTTAGATTATCACACTTTTAAATAGAATTTCTTCTGCAATCGAAATTTATGAGAAAAGTAAGTGAAATTTTATCATTTTTTTTAAGGAAGCTTACTCATACGTATATTTTATCTAAAAAATAGTTTTATAGAAAATCCTTGAAAATTCCTTACATCGTCGAAAAATGAAATGAAAAAAACAACGTTTTATAGCATTTTTGCATATTTATAAATTATTTACATATTTTTTAAAAATCCCTTTTAAAATCTATAAATTCAATATTATTATACAATATTTCATATTATTTTTCAAAAAATACTTGAAACATTAAAAAGTTTAGAAAAATGTGCTAAAATGGCATTTTATTGCATATTTCGACGTTTTAGAGCGGTTTGAGTGCTTTTATGAGAAAACTCATTTTTTAGCTAAAATACATAGATTATCAAACTTTTAAATAGAATTCCTTCTGCAACTAAAATTTATGTTAAAAGTAAGCGAAATTTTATTATTTTTTTAAGGTACCTTACTCAAAGGTATTTTTTATATATATTTTTTTTTTTTTATAAAATACTTGAAAATGCCTTGAATCGTCAAAAAATGCAATAAAATAACGGTTTAATAGCAATTTTTAATATTTATAAATTATTTACATATTTTTAAAAATATCATTAAAAATCTATATAAATCAATATTATTATAGAATATTTCATATTATTTTTCAAAAAATACATGAAACATTAAAATCTCAGAAAAATGTGCTAAAATGGTATTTTGTTGCATATTTCAACGTTTTAGAGCGGTTTGAGTGCTTTTCTGACAAAACTCATTTTTTAGCTAAAATACTTAGATTATCAAACTTTTAAATTGTATTTCTACTGCAATTGAAATTTATGGGAAAAGTAAGCGAAATTTTATCATTTTATTTAAAAAAAATAGTTTTTCAGAAAATCCTTGAAAATGCCTTGAATCGTCAAAAAATGCAATAAAATAACGTTTTTTAGCATTTTTAAATATTTATATGTTACTTAAATATTTTTAAAAAATCCCATTAAAAATCTATATTAATCAATATTAATATAGAATGTTTCATATTATTTTTCAAAAAATACATGTAACATTAAAATCTCAGAAAAATGTGCTAAAATTGTATTTTGTTGCATATTTCGACGTTTTAGAGCGGTTTGAATGCTTTTCGGACAAAACTCATATTTTTGCTAAAATACTTAGATTATCAAACTTTTAAATAAAATTTCTTCTGCAATTGAAATTTATGGGAAAAGTATGCGAAATTTGATCATTTTTTTTTTAAGGAAGCTTACTCATAGGTATATCATATCTAAAAAAAAAAGTTTTTTTAGAAAATCCTTGAAAATTCCTTGAATCGTCAAAAAATGTAATGAAAATAATGTTTTCTAGCATTTTTGTATATTTTTAAATTATATACATATTTTTTAAAAATCCCTTTAAAAATCTATATTAATCAATATTATTATAGAATATTTCATATTATTTTCAAAAAATATATGAAACATTAAAATCTCAGAAAAATGTGCTAAAATTGTATTTTATTGCATATTTCGACATTTTAGAGAGGTTTGATTGCTTTTCTGACAAAACTCATTTTTTAGCTAAAATACTTGGTTTATCAAGCTTTTATATAGAATTTCCAATGCAATTGAAATTTATGGGAAAAGTAAGCGAAATTTTATGATTTTTTGTTGAGGAGGCTTTCTCATAGGTTTATTTTATATAAAAAAAATATTTTTTTCAGAAAATCCTTGAAAATGCATTGAATCTTCAAAAAATGCAATAAAATAACGTTTTATAGCATTTTTGAATATATATAAATTGTTTACACATTTTTAAAAAATTCTATGAAAAATCAATGTTATTGGAGAATATTTCGTATTATTTTTAAAAAAATACATGAAACATTAAAATCTCAGAAAAATGTGCTAAAATGGTATTTTGTTGCATATTTCGACGTTTTAGAGATGTTTGAGTGCTTTTCTGACAAAATTCATTTTTTAGCTAAAATACTTAGATTATCAAACTTTTAAATAGCATTTCCACTGCAATTGAAATTAATGGGAAAAGTAAGAGAAATTTTATGATTTTTTTTGAGGAGGCTTACTCATAGGAATATTTTATCAAAAAACAAAAGTTTTTTCTGAAAATCGTTGAAAATGCCTTGAATAGTCAAAAAATGCAGTAAAATAACGTTTTGTAGCATTTTTAAATATTTATTTATAATTTAAATATTTAAAAAAAAACATTAAAAATCTATAATAATCAATATTAATATAGAATGTTTCATATTATTTTTCAAAAAATACATGAAACATTAAAATCTCAGATAAATGTGCTAAAATGGTATTTTATTGCATATTTCGACGTTTTAGAGGGGTTTGAGTGCTTTTCTGACAAAACTCATTTATTAGCTAAAATACTTAGATTATCAAACTTTTAAATAGAATTTCCACTGTAATTGAAAATAATGGGAAATTAAGCGAAATTTTATGATTTTTTTTGAGGAGGCCTACTCATAGGTATATTTTATCTAAAAAAAAACAATTTTTCAGAAAATCGTTGAAAATGCCTTGAATCGTCAAAAAATGCAGTAAAATAAGGTTTTGTAGCATTTTTAAACATTTTTATATAATTTAAATATTTAAAAAAAATCCCAATAAAAATCTATAATAATCAATATTATTCAAGAATATTTCATATTATTTTTCAAAAAATACATGAAACATTAAAATCTCAGAAAAATGTGCTAAAATTGTATATTGTTGCATATTTCGATGTTTTAGAGCGGTTTGAGTGCTTTTCTGACAAAACTCATTTTTTAGCTAAAATACTTAGATCAAACTTTTAAATCGAATTTCTACTGCAATTGAAATTTATGGGAAAAGTAAGCGAAATTTTATCATTCTTTTAAGGAAGCATACTCATAGGTATATTTTATCTAAAAAAATAGTTTTTTAGAAAATCCTTGAAAATTCCTTGAATCGTCAAAAAATGCAATGAAAATAACGTTTTATAATATTTTTGCATATTTATAAATTATTTACATATTTTTTTTAAAAATCCCTATAAAAATCTATGAAAATCAATATTATTACACAATATTTCATGATATTTTTCATATCATACATGAAACATTAGAAAGTTTAGAAAAAATGTGTAAAATGGTTTTTTATTGCATCTTTCGACGTTTTAGAGCAGTTTGAGTGGTTTTCTGACAAAACTCATTTTTTAGGTAAAATACTTTGATTATCAAACTTTTAAATAGAATTTCTACTGCAATTGAAATTTATGGGAAAAGTAAGCGAAATTTATAATTTTTTTTGTGGAGGCTTACTCAGGGGTATATTTAATAAAAAAAATTGTTTATCAGAAAATCCTTGAAAATGCCTTGAATCGTCAAAAAATGCAATAAAATAACGTTTTATAGTAATGTTGAATATTTATAAATTATTTACATATTTTTTCAAAATCCCTTTTAAAGTCTATAAATTCAATATTATTATACAATATTTCATATAATTTTTCAAAAAATACTTGAAACATTAAAAAGTTTGGAAAAATGTGCTAAAATGGTATTTTATTGCATATTTCGACGTTTTAGAGCGGTTTGAGTGCTTTTCTGACCAAACTTATTTATTTAGCTAAAATACTTAGATTATCAAATTTTTAAATAAAATTTCTACTGCAATTGAAATTTATGGGAAAAGTAAGCGAAATTTTATGATTTTTTTGAGTAGGCTTATTCATAGGTATATTTTATCTAAAAAAAATAGTTTTTCAGAAAATGCTTGAAAATGCCTTGAATCTTCAAAAAATGCATTAAAATAACGTTTTGTAGCATTTTTAAATATTTATATATTATTTAAATATTTTTAAAAAATCTCATTACAACATTTCCTATTATTTTTCAAAAAATACATTATACATTAAAAAGCTTAGAAAAATGTTCTAAAATGGTATTTTATTGCATATTTCGACGTTTTAGAGCGGTTTGAGTGCTTTTCTGACAAAACTAATTTATCTAGCTAAAATACTTAGATTATCAAACTTTTAAATTGTATTTCTACTGCAATTGAAATTTATGGGAAAAGTAAGCGAAATTTTATCATTTTATTTAAAAAAAATAGTTTTTCAGAAAATCCTTGAAAATGCCTTGAATCGTCAAAAAGTGCATTAAAATAACGTTTTGTAGCATTTTTAAATATTTATATGTTACTTAAATATTTTTAAAAAATCCCATTAAAAATATATTTAATCAATATTAATATAGAATGTTTCATATTATTTTTCAAAAAATACATGTAACATTAAAATCTCAGAAAAATGTGCTAAAATTGTATTTTGTTGCATATTTCGACGTTTTAGAGCGGTTTGAATGCTTTTCGGACAAAACTCATTTTTTTGCTAAAATACTTAGATTATCAAACTTTTAAATAGAATTTCTACTGCAATTGAAATTTATGGGAAAAGTATGCGAAATTTGATCATTTTTTTTTAGGAAGCTTACTCATAGGTATATCTTATCTAAAAAAAAAAGTTTTTTTAGAAAATCCTTGAAAATTCCTTGAATCGTCAAAAAATGCAATGAAAATAACGTTTTCTAGCATTTTTGTATATTTATAAATTATATACATATTTTTTAAAAATCCCTTTAAAAATCTATATTTATCAATATTATTATTGAATATTTCATATTATTTTTCAAAAAATACATGAAACATTAAAATATTAGAAAAATGTGCTAAAATTGTATTTTATTGCATATTTCGACATTTTGGAGAGGTTTGATTGCTTTTCTGACAAAACTCATTTTTTTGCTAAAATACTTATATTATCAAACTTTTAAATAGAATTTCTTCTGCAATTGAAATTTATGGGAAAAGTATGCGAAATTTGATCATTTTTTTTTTTTAAGGAAGCTTACTCATAGGTATATCTTATCTAAAAAAAATATTTTTTTCAGAAAATCCTTGAAAATGCATTGAATCTTCAAAAAATGCAATAAAATAACGTTTTACAGCATTTTTGAATATATATAAATTATTTACACATTTTTAAAAAAATCTATTAAAAATCAATGTTATTGGAGAATATTTCGTATTAT
>WNWK01015824.1:0-46648 GCA_009830355.1 Cherax destructor | reverse complement strand
AAGGTAATAAAACAAAAGTCGAATGATTGAAATTGGAAATTATGTTTTTTGGAATTTTGATGCGTCAGCGATATTTACACATCGGCGTTTTTCCCCAACTTTGACTCCATTTAGGCAATTACATTATTCCAGTCACTAAATTCTTTGCTATTTCACTAGTATTACTTTTATTCATCGATTGAGCATAAAAAACGCCCAGTCAACTGTTTCAACTACAAAATAAAGTGTTTGGGAAAATTTGGGTAATTTACCCAATTTAACTCAAAGTTCAAAATATTCCAATTTCAAAATGGGGTGCAGAATAAACAATGACTTTCCTCACTAAACTAACCTTTCCTCTGTTCATTAGTTACGTTTTCATTTTTTTCAAATGAATTCCATTTTTTTTTTTTTATTCACATAATGAATTTTTATTCAAACCAAAAATGAAAGTTTTACTGTTATAATATTGTAATAATTGAAATAATATCCCCACATTTGTGAACGTATTTTGACCCACCAGCTGGCGCGTAAGTGGGGAGGTCATTTGTTTACTTGAACATTGGAAAAAATTAAACATTTCCGCTATTTTGGGCTCAGTTTCAAGCCATTTCCAATACTAAAACCAATCAAAGTCATCTCTATATCTGTAATATATCTTCCATTCTATCAAATGAATCAAGAAATTGCAAATACAACTAAAAAAAGTACACAAAAACACTGCAAAGTCGTTTTTTAATCGAAAATTACGGTTTCAGTTTTTTTCTCATTATGCACTGGGGCTGCAGGATTTGTTTATGTGGTGCACACTTACCACATAGATGTATTCTTCTTTCCAGGCCCAAATTTACCGCTCCAGTTTATCTGAGGAGCTGGAGCTCATGACGTAAACACGGTTTGGACCCTGAAAGGGTTAAGTATGTAGGACCATTCCCCCTAGAAACTAGCTGTTTTTTGGGATTCTTTTTACTTTTAATTGCCTTTCTTGTATCTGCCAAACAATCATGGCCCCCAAAGGGCATACAAGTGTTGCTGAAAGTGACAAGAAAAGGTTTTAAACATTTAAGTCTTGGAGTTACAGAAATTGAGATACAGTGGAACCCCAAGTTTGGGCCGCCCTGAGATCAGCCTCTTTTTTCCGGCTAAATTTGTCCTGAGTTTCGGCCTGTGCCCCATGTTTCCCCGGGCACCAGACCTGTCCGCGCTCGCGCAGGCACGTGAGGCAGTCTAGCTTTGTTTATCCATGAAACATTACCCTGCGCACTCATCCAAACATTTTACAAAAATTCATTGTGTTTAGTGCTTGTTTATTGATTGTGACTGTGAAATAAGCCCCTGGGCCCAAAGAAACTTCCTAGTGGCAGCCCTTTTGGGAAAGAAAGTGAGAAACATGATAGAATTGAAGAAGACATCCATACTTTTACAGTGCCTATTACATACATAGAACACTAAACTCATATATTCCCCCCACCAAAATTCTCCTTACCAGCCTTAACAGGACACATGAACATAAAAAAAGGCACAGATCACTTTTTATGTTCCCCGCCCACCCACACTATGCAAAAACGCAATGCAATTAAAGGCCCTTTGGGAAATTTATTACCTATGAAACCCTATCTGTACATCAATTCAAAACTCTACTAAAAAAAAAACCCACTCACCCAAAAATAAATGCACAAAATTTAAAATTACTTACGGTTAATAAATCACTTTCCACTCCCCAAAATAAATGATTCACTGTGTTACTCCTAGCTTCAAAACCCATTACATAATTGCTCACAGAACAATAATTTTCAAACATAATCTAGTGCAAATGTTGAAACTTATATTCATAAATGAAA
Organism: Cherax destructor; assembly: GCA_009830355.1. Taxonomy (NCBI): domain Eukaryota; kingdom Metazoa; phylum Arthropoda; class Malacostraca; order Decapoda; family Parastacidae; genus Cherax; species Cherax destructor. The sequence goes on along the minus strand of WNWK01015824.1, from coordinate 44,828 downwards.
ACCTGTTATAATTAATGCAACCTAATCTAACTTTGTTCCACAGCATTCCAAATAAAGAAATCCATTCTATGTACTCTTGTACCCCTTTGTAACTCATTTAATGACCATATAAACTGTTATTGCAACACAAATAATTGATTTGATTTGTTTGATCTGATTTAATAAATTACATTACTACATAAAAAACAACTTCAAAATTGTAAAACTATTATGTTTCAAAATTGTTATGTTCAAATTTCATATTTAACCCCTTTCGGGGTTTTGGTCGTACTAGTACGGCTTACGCCTGGGTTATTATACTAGTACGCCAAAATTCTAGCGCCTCAAATCAAGCAGAAACAGGCTGTTCCCTAGTTTGATAGACTGGATCTGTCCCAGAAAAAATTCCTGCACCACAGTGCATAATGGGGAAAAAAACTCTGACCGTTTTTTTGGGTTTAAAACAGCGACTTTGCAGTCTATTTTCGATGGTATTTATGTTGTATTCTCGTTTCTTAGTCTCTTTTTATAGAATAGATGATATATTACAGAAATAGAGATAATTTTGACTGTTTACGATGACAAGTACAGTGGTCCCTGACTTACGATGGTCCCCAAACTCACCCTTGTATGTAAGTTTATTTTTTTAAATGCTTTTGTGGTAATTTTGGGGGTTTAAAAGGACTAGTCTATTTTACAACATTTTTTAAAGGAGATAAATTGTTTTAATGACACTTGAACAGCATTCTGGAATAAAAAAATATCGTAAGTCGAGGTACCACTGTACCTTGAAACTGAGCGCAAAGTAGCAAAATTTTCGTTTTTTAGCCGATGTTCAAGAGAAAACAAATCACACCATGCGCCCAATACACATCAACGGGAGAGTCTAATATTTTCACAAGTGCGCTGATATTATTTATACCATTTTTACAATGATGCATTGTTACATAGATAAATCTTCTTTTTTTTGTGAGAATAAAAAATTCAAAATGGAAAGCAAAAGTAATGTAAGGGGGGCCTGGAGACGTGACTAATGAACAGAGAAGATGTTATTTAGTGCCAGGAATGTCTCCCTTTGTTTATTATGGACCCTATTTTGAAATTTGCATCGTTTGAAATTTGTGTGAAATTGGCCAAATTGCCATTTTCTGACCGCTATTTTGGGTAGTTGAAATTGGAAAATAGGGGTTTTTGTACCAATCGATAAAAAAAGGGAGTACAGCGAAATAGCTAAAATTTTTAGTAGACTGAAACATTGGAATTTGCCAAAATGGGGCTCAAAGTGGGCGAAATGCCGATGCGTAAATGTCATGGATACCGCTAACTTCGCAAGGCATAATTGTTAATTTTCGATAAAACATAATTTTTGTGTTGTTATGACGGAAAAACAAATCTCTATCATTTCATAAGTTTTTTTTTTTTTTTAATTCGGGACCCTGAGAACGAGTTTCAGAGAGACCCCTTGGACCCCCAAAGGGTTAAATACTCAACTATACTTATATTGAAATTGTTTACTATAATTTTTACCATTTAGCTGTAAGTTAATTTTAAGTTTGCCCACAATGCTCTGCATATTAGGGGCTTTTGGCATGTACACCCCATTCTTATAATCCATTGAGTTTTTTGTATCATGTCATAATAAACTACAGGGGTCCCTCAACTAGCGGTCATAATACGTTCCGGGAGCTAGCCCTTTTAACATGAATTGCTCGAACAAACCTTATTTCCATAAGAAATAATTTAAAAAAATTAATAAGTTCCACCCAAAAAAATTCACAAAAATACATTTTAATTATAGTTCTACATACACAAACAACATTATTAACACATATGTAATTTTAAATACGTACATAATAAATAATAAATACTACAAAGAATAATAAATAACATTTATTACCTTTATTGAAGAGAGTTGCTGGACTGGAAGATAGGGGGGAGGACAGGGGGGGGGGAGGTTTAAGGGTAATCCCCCCTCCCCCGCCCCTTTTTCCCTCCCGCATGCCCCACTCCCGCATGCCTGCTGCACTCCCTGCATGCCTGCTGCACTCTGCATGCCTGCTGCACTCCCCGCATGCCTGCACCTCCTGCATGCCTGCCCCTCCTGCATGCCTGCTACACTACCTGCATGCCTGCCCCTCCCTGCATGCCTGCTACCCCCGCATGAATGCTACACCCCCGCATGAATGCTACACTCCCCGCATGAATGCTTCACTCCCTGCATGCCTGCTACACTCCCCGCATGCCTGCTACACTCCCTGCATGCCTGCTACACTCCCCGCATGAATGCTAAACTCCCCCCATGAATGCTACACTCCCCGCATGAATGCTACACTCCCTGCATGAATGCTACACTCCCTGCATGAATGCTACACCCCGCATGAATGCTACACTCCCTGCATGAATGCTACACTCCCTGCATGAATGCTACACCCCGCAGAATGCTACACTCCTGCATGAATGCTACACTCCCCGCATGAATGCTACACTCCCGCATGCCTGCTACCACTGGGGTGCCACTAGAAGCTTCTTTGGGCCCAGGGACTTATTTCACAGGGCAATCACTAAAAACCCGCAAAAACGAGTAAATTTATTGTGAAATGTTTTTAAAAAGCGCGCTGGGGAAATTTTCTCAATGGTAAACAACGCTAGACCGTCCTGTGCAGCGAGGCGCGCAAGGTGGGCAGGCGGACAGGTCTGGTAGGACCGCACATGAGGGAATGGCCTCTACACGAGGAAATATTTTTTAAAAAACGCCGTTAAAGAATTTACCGCTATACGGGAAACACCGCGCGAGGGGCCACTGTATTATTATTATTATTATTATAAAGAAATTGCAGCAAAGTACCAAAGTGGGGGAGGAAGAGAGAGGGAGGGCCTTTTTCAGTGATTCTACGATATGTACAAACAAAGAGACGAGTCGATAAAGGCTATAGGCCAGCAGCGATAAAGTGTATCATTAACAGTGTAGCAAGTAAGTTAAGCGATTACGATAGAAAAAAGACAACATGAAACTTAATCCTCCATTGTTATTCACATAAAGAATTTTTATTCACACCAAAAATAGAAGATTTACTGTTATGCAAACAGTGACCTCGGGTTTTCGTTCACCCCAAACTCAACAATTATGTAAGTGTATTTTCGTAAGTGCTTTTGTAAGTGTTTTTTGGGGTCTGAAATGACTAATTAATTTACTTTTTCCCTTATGGGAACAAATTGGGGGTAACGGCATCAAACAGCATTCTGGAAAAAATTTTTAAAAACCGAGGGTCCACTGTATTGTAATAATTGTATAAATAATATCACCCTTTCGTGAACGTATATTAGTCCCACCAATTTTGGGACGCGTGAAGTTTTGTTACTTTAAACATTCGCAAAATCGAACATTTCCACTACTTGACCTCAATTTCAAGCTATTTTTAGTACTAAAACCAATCAAAATAATCTCTATTTCTGTAACATACAAAATTACACCGCAAAGTTGCTGTTTTAATCCAAAAGCACAGTCACAGTTTTTCTCATTATGCACTGCTTGTTGCAGGATTTGTTTTATATGGTGCACACTTACCACATAAATCCATTCTCTCATATCTATTCCCAAGTTTATCTGAGTGAGCTGAACTTTGGTTTAAAAACAACAGCTTAGACCCTGTGGACAAGGCATAGAAGTATGGCCGGGCCCCCTCAAAGGGTTAAGTTGTATAATAAGTTACATAATATTAAGTTTTCTGGTGAAAGTGCTTAGCTGATCATACAACAGCAAGAAATTTCCCTGCTGAATTTCAGGAAATTATTTCTGAGGGTGGCTACAGCCACATCAAGTATTTAATGCTGATGAGACAATTGTTTTTGGAAGAAAATGCCAACAAGAACTAATATCAGTCAGCAAGAGAAAAGTGTAACGGGCTTTAACCCTTTTTACCGGGCACTCCCTGGAAAATGATATAAATGTATTTCATATGAGTGGATAGAGTAACTCAATGTAAGGATAATGAGCCCATATAATTGAAATTCTAAAAAACTTTCACGCAATTGCCAATATTCAAGGACTGCTACAGACGGTCCTGACCTTTAAAAGGGTGTCAAATCTGAATGTTGCAAATTTGCAATTGTTAATAAAACACCAAATAAGTATTTTTCTATTTTATTATACTAATAGACAATATAAAAAACACAAATGGAACTTGTTTCAAAACATTTTGTAGGTATAAAAATATAAAAGTGAACCAAAGAACAACATGGACACATTGCAAAGGGAAAAAACTTTCAAGTCCCATAATCCTGAATTTCCTGAGAAAAACAATCATTCTTGATCACTAATTGCTACAATGAAAGGCTATGAAGCAATTTCTTTCCTTCTTGATGCATAGATTTACCTTGCATACGGCCAAAAATGAGGATGTGACATGATTTTTCGTTTTGCTGCAATAATTGCATGTAAAATTCTGCCTTGAACTGGCCAGTGACCTAGCATTTTATCAAACCTATCATTTTGGTCAAACCTCACACTGTCATCAGGCCTTTCTGCACGTTGGGTACTGCACTGGAGATGGGAACAGGTCATCTGGTTCTGGATCTGAGTCACTTTCCACCAAAATGCAGAGATATTTGAACTTCTGTTGGAAGGGTTCACAATAGAACAATTTCTCATTGATCTGGGAAAGACAATAAGAATGTTCTGTACACACCCCGACCACTACAGAATTCATATATGCACTAGAAATTTTTATATAAATATTTATTTACTGAAATTTAAAATGTGGCCCTGACGGGCGGGACCGTCTGTACACGGTCCTCTTTTGTTTCACTTTTTCAATTGCATGGTACACTTATTATGCATATCTAACTCCTGATATATATCTCAAAATATGCCTAAACTATTCATTTACACACTGGACACAACAATTAGTACTACCGACATTGTAGAGAGTATAATCACAGTGTATATGAGTGGAACAAGAGCAAAATTCGGCTCTGGTGACGCCAAGCGAGAAATGTTTACATTTTGGTCTCTCAACCAATGGGAAGCGAGCAGATGCCGGGCTCACTTAGCTGGAGCGACTCACAGAAGGCTTGTGATTGGTCAGATATAGAGAATGGGAAAACCCAGATGCGCTGGGGAGTAGGATGACATGCGCAAAAACACGTGTTAGGACCCTGTACACGGTCCTGCCCGGTAAGGGTTAAGATAACAAAGGATCGCTTCACCTTGCTCCTTTGCGGTAATGTGTCAGGTGATTTCGTGTAAGCCCATGGTTATTTACCACTCTAAGAATCCTCGTGCTTTGACAGGTGTAGATAAAACACCTTACCAGTAATTTGGAGGTCAAACTAGTCAACATGGATGACAGAGGAAATATTTATTGACTAGTTTAAGCATCACTTTATTCCTGAAGTAAAGTTTTACCGGGGCAGCAAGAACCTTGCATTCAAGGCCCCTTCATTTTTGATAATTCCCATACTCATCCACGCTTTGTGGATGTAACCCCACATGTAAAAGTTGCATTTTTCCTCCAAATGCATCTTTATTACAACTATGGGTCGGGGGGTTTTTAAATCATTCAAGTGTAACTACACAAGAAAAGTTATGAAAACTAATTGCATCACGACCCTCTCCAAACCCGTTAGTACCAAGCTTCTGAATAAATTTAACATTGCAGATGCCATCAGCTATGCTAAATTGCATGAAATGAAGTGCCCCAATCAACATTAAATGCAGATTGGGGGAAAGTTATGGCCTTCTGTAGTTAATTTTTCTGGTTTACCCTTGCTTGAGAGTACAAGTACATGTACAAGGAAACAGGCCTAGCTGACATTAAAGACATACTATATGTATATAGAAAACCTTTTGTTATGCTGAGCATTTCAGGCAAATTAGGTCAGTTTTGTCCCAGGATGCGACTCACACCAGTCCACTAACACCCAGGTACCCATTTTATACTGATGGGTGAACAGGGACAGCGGGGTGTCTTATGGAAACATGTCCCTAATGTTTTCCAGCTGTACTGAGATTCGAACTCTGGACCTAAAGGTGAAGAAAGGAGTCTGGGAGGAAACGTTGGCAGAGCTCGTGCACAGATACAAGGGAGCCAGATAAAGATGAAGAGCCTGAAAAAAAACAGTTAACATTGCAGCAGTATGTGAGCAGTTCCATGTTGCTGCTAAACAAGACTTTTCACTGAAGAGGACCCTGACAAATCACACCATGAACTCCATCTCTTCACAATCACTGACATACACCAGCAACCACAATTTACGGTAAATAATATTATTTTTGTTGCATTTGTAGTCTTAAGCAACAAAACATCATTATCATTTTTATTTTTGTAAGATCTGGATGTCTAAAAAGTTTTGTCTTTTTGGAGGTCCAAGAACGTAACCCTTTTTTTCCCATAAATTATTCAGTTTATCTAACATGGATTTACCTAACATGGCATTTTCAGGAACATAACTACCTTGTAATGTAACGGTCTACTGTACATATATTTTATGCAGATATGACATACCTAACGCTTTTTTATTTTCAATTGCAAATCTCCAAATGTTTTCCAATATATTTATTGACAAAACCGTATAAGTGGACCCGCGCAGTTCACACCTGTGTTGTTCAAGGGTCACCTATGCAATAAATTTAAATAATGTACTCTGCAAAAGTGTGAGTTTTTTCTGGTTTGACTCAGGTAACAGACTGGTGGCACACATGACAAGGGAATGTGGGAAATAAATAACTGAAACTTAACTGGGTCACTAAACCCATTTATGGTATAATTAGGTTACTGAATGGTTGCTACACCACTAGTAGTCAAACTTCAGCAAGCATCGAAGGACTATGTTTTATTGTTAGTAAGACAACCATTTTGTTAATTTTATTGCAGGAAAATTAAATCTAATAAGATATATACAGTGGACCCCCGAGTTACGAGCACCTCGGAAATCGTACAATTATGTAAGTGTAATATTGTAAGTGCTTTTGTAAGTGTATTTTTGGGGGTCTGAATGGACTAACCTACTTGACATTATTCCTTAAGGAAGAAAATTGTTGCAATGTCATTTGAGCAGTCGTCTGAATGAATTATGCTCGTAACTGGGGTCCACTGTACTAGTTTATTTCACTGAGAAACCATATGTATGTTCTGAATGATAGTTTTTCACAAAATTAATATAGTGTAATAAGGCATATCTTTCTTTGGAATATACATACATGTCATAGGGTCTAATAAATTCAATCTATTAGCTCCACTTCTCAACCATGAGAAATATACCTAGATTGTCTAGTTACAAGCTTTACCTCCATATATTTTAAGTTTTGCATTGTCTATAAATATTTTCCAAACTAGAAGATAGCACTGTGCATGGTTGTGCTTTCCTTTCTTACTTAGTTAATTATTTAGCCTTATGTAATAAGGTTGGTAATTGTGGATCAAGTATTCATAGGCCTTTGTATCATAGCAGTTCAGAATGTATTTCTTTGTAGTAGTATATTACAGATTTGAGGCTTCAGCTGCCACAAGTAGCTACACAGTACTGTATTTACCAGTCAGGTAATTATGATCTCTCATTTTTTTTTTGTTGTAACAATTTACTACTTGCTGTTGTGGATTTCATCTAGAAATGTAAATTTTACACTGTTTCTTAAAGTTATAATTCAGTTTTGTTTTTAGTAATAAAGCCTTTACAGCTATTTGTAAGTTAACAGTTTTTCACTAAATTCCACTTTACTGATTTTGGTGTAAATGTACATGGTAAGTGGGTAAAGATCTTATATATTTATAGCATGAGGTTATATGAGGTGTAGCTAAGTCCTCTGGCTTTCACTGAGTGTACATCAGTAGTCAATTTATTATAAAACAGACATAAGAGGCAAAAACACAGTGGCCTACTGGCTATTCTTCATTTTTTATTTAGAGGAAGTTTACATATGTTGAAATATGAATGTTGGGATGCTCTACCCTGTGGGCAGACGTCTTCCCATAGTAGGTGTTGAAGATGCACCACAGGTAGCACCACTGAGAGCAGACTTCTTCCCATAATTGGTGTGAAGATGCACCACAGGCAGAGTTTGCAAGGGTGTTTTAACAGTTCTGGTAAAGCCTGCTAATGCATTTGGGTAAAGCCCTGGTAAAACTGAAATTCCTAAATACAGTGGTACCCCGAGTTACGAGCTTAATTCATTCCAGACGGCTATTCAAGTGCTGATACCGAAGGAATTTTTTTCCCCTAAGAAATAATGAAAATTAGATTAATCCATTTCAGACCCCCAAAAAAACACTTACAAAAGCACCTACAAAAATACACTTACATAATTGTTCGAGTTGGGAGCTGCTCGTGAAGTAGAGGTACAACTGTAGTTCATTAAACACCATTATTGACTTGCAGATAAGTAGATTTTTATGGTAGTCATAAAGACTGAAACCTGGCTAAAACATCATGTTACAAACATCTATGCCATACCTGCCTATACAGCCATACACAGTTGTAGGCCAGATCAATTAGGAGGTGGCACAGCTATATACTTCTGATGAATTTGAATGTATTAAATCTACTTGCACTAGGATGAATATAGTGAATATACATTTGCTAAATTTAAATCCAAAACCTTAAAAAAATTAAGAGTTGGAGTAATCTACAGAGTACCTCACTAAAATATTTACTCTTTTAGTGGAAACCTAAAAACATGATAACTGACACATAGATGAATAAACACCACCTATACTTACAGGTGACTTCAACATAAACCTCATTCATGACCATGACCCACAAGTAACTGAATTCACAAACATTGTGAGTAACTGTTTACTTCTGCCAACTATAACAAAACCTACAAGAATCTCCGAGTCAAGTGCCTCATTACTTGACCATATCTGGACAAACACTATAATCACAGATAACACCACTGACCACTATTCCACCTTTCTCATAACAAATTTATGTAAATTGCCCCAGGACACAACTAAGATCACATTTCGACTACATGACGGGTCATCAGTTAATAACTTTATTTCAGCATTAAGTAACATCGATTGGCAGAGTGAGCTAGCAGTCAGCCTCGATATTGATGAATGTGTTAATATTTTTTTATCAAAAACCCAAAACCTCTATAAACCAGTCCCTAAGTGATATAAACTGGGAAGATAGCCTAAGCAACACGGATCCTAACCCTTTTGTCTAGAACAAATTAACTCTGTGGCATTCGAAGTATGCTCAAAGCATATTCCTTTAAGGAAAAGGAGGAGAAGGTGTAAACTAGAAAGAGAAAGGCGCTCCCTATACAGTGGACCCCGAGTATCGGCCGTAATCTGTTCCAGGAGCTAGGCCTTAACTCGAACTGGCCGAAAGTTGAACCATTATTTCCCATAAGAAATAATGTAAATACAATTAATACGTTCCAGACACCCAAAATATTCACAAAAATTCATTTTTAACCCTTTCAGGGTCCGTGCCGTAGTTCTACGGCTTTGAGTTCTGGGTCCAAACCGTAGTTCTACGTCATGAGCTCAGCTCACTCAGATAAGCTTTGAGCGGTAAATTTGGGCCTAGATATGAGAGAATACATCTATGTTGTAAGTGTGCACCACATAAAACAAATCCTGCAGGACACAGTGGATAATGAGAGAAAAAAATGAATCCGTAATTTTCGATTAAAACCGATTTTGCAGTGTTTTTTCGTATACTATTTATAGTTGTATTTGCGATTTTTTGGTCTCATTTGATAGAATGGAAGATATATTACAGACATAGAGATGATTTTGATTGGTTTTAGTACTGGAAATGGCTTGAAACTGAGCTCAAAGTAGCGGAAATGTTCAATTTTGGCCGATGTTCAAGAGTAAACAAATGACCTCACACGTCTAATACGCCAGTTGGTGGGTCTAATATACGTTCACAAATGTGGTGATATTATTTGTACAATTATTACAATATTGCATAACAGCAAATCTTCCATTTTTTGGTTTGAATAAAAATTCATTATGTGAATAAAAATCAAAATGGAATTCATTTGTAAAGACTGAAAACGTAACTAATGAACAGAGGAAATGTTAGTTTAGTGCCAGGAATGCCTGCATTGTTTATTCTGCACCTTATTTTGAATTTTGAATATTTTGAACTTTGAGTAAATTGGCTAAATTACCAATTTCCAATCACTTTATTTTGTAGTTGAAACAGTTGACTGCGCGATTTCTTGTGCTCAGTCGATAGAATAGAAGTAATACTAGTGAAATAGCTAAGAATTTGGTCGACTGGAATAATGTAATTGGCCTAAAATGAGAGTCAAAGTTGGCAAAATCGCCAATGCGTAAATATCACTGACACATCAAAATTCGCGAGAGCATAATTTCGTCAATTTTCAATCAAATTTCGTACTTTTTGTTTTATTACCTTTAGAAAAAGATTCTCTACCATTTCATAAGAAAAAATAAGAATTTTTTTTTTGTTGAAAATTCTTGGACACTGGCACACCCCTTCCAAAAATGGCCTTGGACCCTGAAAGGGTTAAAGAATAACTATACTTGGAATTTACCTGGAGAGAGTTCCGGGGTTCAACGCCCCCGCGGCCCGGTCTTTGACCAGGCCTCATGGTGGATCAGAGCCTGATCAACCAAGCTGTTACTGCTGGCCGCACGCAGTCCGACGTACAAACCACAGCCCGGCTGGTCAGGTACCGACTTTAGGTGCCCCACCAGTGCCTGCTTGAAGACAGCCAGGGGTCTATTGGTAATCTCCCTTATGTATGCTGGGAGGCAGTTGAACAGTCTTGGGCCCCTGACACTTATTGTGTTGTCTCTCAACGTGCTAGTGGCACCCCTGCTTTTCATTGGGGGATGTTGCATCATCTGCCGAATCTTTTGCTTTCGAGGGAGTGACTCGTGTGAAGTTTGGTACCAATCCCTCTAGGATTTTCCAAGTGTATATAATAATGTATCTCTCCCGCCTGCGTTCTAGGGAGTACAGGTTTAGGAACTTCAAGCATTCACAGTAATTGAGGTGGTTTATTGCAGTTATGTGTGCGAAGGTTCTCTGCACATTTTCTAGGTCAGCAATTTCACCTGCCTTGAAAGGTGCAGTTAGTGTGCAGCAATATTCCAGCCTAGATAGAACAAGCGACCTGAAAAGTGTCATCATGGGCTTGGCATCCCTGGTTTTGAAGGTTCTCATTATCCATCCTGTCATTTTTCTTGCAGATGCGATTGCTACAGTGTTATGGTCCTTGAAGGTGAGATCCTCTTGACATGATCACTCCCAGGTCTTTGACATTAGTTTTCGCTCTATTGTGTGGTTATAATTTGTTGCCCAGAATCTGGAATTCATTACCAGTAAATATTAAGATAATCTTGTCTGAAAATCAATTTAAGACTCAACTCAAAAACCACCTACTCACCCAAAACTAAATGATCATACTATAAACTACTTTTGAAAATGCTCATTATTACTTTCCTATACGATAATCTCAATTTTTAATAATATGTTACTATTATGTTACCCCTACTCATATTATAAGTTAATGTCAAAATGCTCAATGTTATTTTCCTTAAGATAATCTCAATTCCATATTATCATTCAAGAATCTTAACACCTGTAACAATCTAATATCTAATATCATTATATAATAATTTAAACAGTAAAATTTCATCATATTGTAATTTTGAAAATAATTTTTAACTAGAATAAACTCAATAAATTTCTTAATATTAAGTACATAGTTTTTAAGGACTAGAATAAGCTGCCCCTAATGCCATGGCATGTCAGTGGCTCTCCTTGCACTCAATTTACATTGTAACTACCGATACCTATGTAATCTGCAATCTGCAATGAAATAAAATTTGTTTGTTTGTTTGTTTGTTTGTTTATACTCCGATGAAATTTTAATTTCCTCACGTTTTCCATATCGGAGTACGTAATTGAAATTTCTCATCATTGAACTTCATATTGTTTTCTGCAGCCCATTTAAAGATTTGGTGATGTCTGCTTGGAGTCTTGCAGTGTCTTCAATGGTGGATACAATCATGCAAATTCGGGTGTCATTTGCAAAGGAAGACATGGCACTGTGGTTTATATGCCTGTCTATGTCCGATATAAGGATGAGGAACAAGATGGGAGCGAGTACTGTGCTTTGTGGAACAGAGCTTTTCACCATAGCCACCTCAGACTTTACTCTATTGACTACTACTTTTGTTTTCTATTTGTTAGGAAATTATAGATCCATCTGCCAACTTTTCCTGTTATTCCTTTATCACGCATTTTGTGTGCTATTACACCATGGTCACACTTGTCAAAGGCTTTTGCAAAGTCTGTGTATATAACATCTGCATTCTGTTTGTCTTCTAGAGCATCCAGGACCTTGTCTAGTGGTCCAGTAGTTGGAACAGACAGGAGCGACCTGCTCTAAACCCATGCTGCCCTGGGTTGTGTAATTGATGGGTATCTAGATGAGTGGCGATCTTGCTTCTTAGAACCCTTTCAAAGATTTTTATGATATGGGATGTTAGCACTATTGGTCTGTAGTTCTTTGCCAATGCTTTACTGCCCCCTTTGTGGAGTGGGGCTATGTCTGTTGTTTTTAGTAACTGGACGACCCCAGTGTCCATGCTTCCTCTCCATAGGATGTTAAAAGCAGTTCTTGATGAACACGGAGTTCCATGAGTCTGGGTCTGGGGCGGAGTGCATGGGCATGTCATTTATCGCCTTTTCGAAGTCATTTGGCGTCAGGATAATGTCAGATAGGTTTGTGTCTATCAAGCTCTGTGGCACTCTCATAAAAAATTAATTTAGGTCTTCGACGTTCAGTCTGGTTAGCGGCTCACTAAAAACTGAGTCATACTGAGAGTTTAGTAGCTCATTCATTTCCTTGCTGTCATCTGTGTAGGACCCATCCTGTTTAAGTAGGGGCCCAATACTGATGTTGTTCTCGACTTTGATTTGGCATAAGAAAAGAAATACTTTGGGTTTCTTTCAAATTCATTTATGGCTTTTAGTTCTTCCCACATTTCTTGATTCCTCTAAGATTCCTTTAGTTTTAGTTCGATGTTTGCTATTTCTCTGACCAGTGTCTCCCTACGTATTTCAGATATATTGGCCTCTTGTTGCCGCTCTGTTATTCTTTGCTTTCGCCTGTATAGGGGGCGCCTTTCTTTCTAGTTTACATCTTCTCCTTTTCCTTAAGGGAATTTGCCTTGAGCAAACCTCAAGTGCCACAGAGTTAATTTGTTCTAGACATAGGTTAAGATCTGTGATGCTTAGGCTATCTTCCCAGTTTATATCATTTAGGACTTGGTTTACTTGGTCCCACCTTATGTTTTTGTTATTGAAGTTGAATTTGGTGAAGGCTCCATCATGACTGATCAAATTTGTCGGTCTGGGGCCCCCCGCATACATGTCTGGACCTCTATTATATTGTGATCTGAGTATATATTGTTTTTGATATGATGACATTTCGTATCAGATCATCATTGTTAGTGAAGATGAGGTCCAGCGTATTCTCCAATCTTGTAAGCTCTATTATTTGCTGGTTTAAGGTGAATTTGGTGCAGAGATTTAAAAGCTCATGTGTGTGAGAGTTTTCATCTGAGCTGCCTCCTGGTGTTATCTCTGCTACAACATTATTTGCAATATTCCTCCATTTTAGGTGCCTTAGGTTCAAGTCCCCGAGGAGCAAGATGTTGGGGGCAGGAGCTGGAAGGTTTTCCAGACAGTGGTCAATTTTCAGAAGCTGTTCCTGGAATTGTTCGGATGTTGCATCCGGAGGCTTGTATACAACCACGATGACCTGGTTTTGATTCTCGATCTTTACTGCTAAAACTTTAACTACATCATTTGAGGCATTTAGTAGTTCTGAGCATATAAGTGACTGTGATATACAGGCCAAACCCCCCCCCCCCCCTTTGCCTGTTCATTCTGTCACATCTGTATAGGTTGTAGCCTGGGATCCATATTTCATTGTCTTAAGTGATCCTTTATGTGGGTCTCTGTGAAAGCCGCAAAGAGCATTTGACTCTGTTAGAGTCCACGGATGTAAGGTATTTTGTTGTTCATCGCTTGCTTTAGACCCTGTATATTTGCAAAGATGAATGTCGTCGGATTGGTGGTATGGGGGGTCTTTTTTTTCTTTTTTTTTATTAACACATCGGCCGATTCCCACCAAGGCAGGGTGGCCCAAAAAAGAAAAACTTAAATCATCATTCACTCCATCACTGTCTTGCCAGAGGGGTGCTTTACACTACAGTTATAAAACTGCAACATTAACACCCCTCCTTCAGAGTGCAGACACTGTACTTCCCATCTCCAGGACTCAAGTCCGGCCTGCCGGTTTCCTGAATCCTTCATAAATGTTACTTTGCTTACACTCCAACAGCACATCAAGTATTAAAACCATTTGTCTCCATTCACTCCTATCAAATATGCTCACACATGCTTGCTGGAAGTCCAAGCCCCTTACACACAAAGCTTCCTTTACCCTCCTCCAACCTTTCCTAGGCCGACCCCTACCCCGCCTTCCCTCCACTACAGATTTATACACTCTCGAAGTCATTCTGTCTCGTTCCATTCTCTCTACATGTCCGAACCACCTCAACAACCCCTCCTCAGCTCTCTGGATAATAGTTTTGGTAATCCCGCACCTCCTCCTAATTTCCAAACTCCGAATTCTCTGCATTATATTCACACCACACATTGACCTCAGACATGACATCTCCACTGCCTCCAGCCTTCCTCGTTGCAACATTCATCACCCATGCTTCACACCCATATAAAAGTGTTGGTATACATTTCCCTCTTTACTTCCATGGACAAAGTTCTTTGTCTCCACAGACTCTGAAGTGCTCCACTCACCCTTTTCCCCTCATCATTTCTATGATTCACCTCATCCTTTATAGACCCATCTGCTGACATGTCCACTCCCAAATATCTGAATACATTCACCTCCTCCATACTCTCTCCTCCAATCTGATATCCAATCTTTCGTCACCTAATCTTTTGTTATCCTCATCACCTTACTCTTTCCTATATTCACTTTCAATTTTCTTCTTTTACACACCCTACCAAATTCATCCACCAACCTCTGCAACTTCTCTTCAGAATCTCCCAAAAGCACAGTGTCATCAGCAAAAAGCAACTGTGACAACTCCCACTTTGTATTTGATTCTTTATCTTTTAATTAACCCCACACCTCTTGCCAAGACCCTCGCATTCACTTCTCTTACAACCCCATCTATAAATATATTGAACAACCACGGTGACATCACACATCCTTGTCTAAGGCCCACTTTTACTGGGAAATAGTCCCCTCCCTCCTACACACTCTAACCTGAGCCTCACTATCCTCATAAAAACTCTTCACTGCTTTCAGTAACCTACCTCCTATTCCATACACCTGCAAAATCTGCCACATTGATCCCCTATCCACCCTATCATACGCCTTTTCCAAATCCATAAATGCCACAAAACCTCTTTACCCTTATCCAAATACTGTTCACCTATATGTTTCACTGTAAACACTTGGTCTACACACCCCTACCTTTCCTAAAGCCCCTTGTTCATCTGCTATCCTGCTTTCTGTCTTACTCTTAATTCTTTCAATAATAACTCTACCATACACTTTACCAGGTGCACTCAACAGACTTATTCCCCTATAATTTTTGCACTCTCTTTGTCCCCTTTGCCTTTATACAAAGGAACAATACACGCTCTCTGCCAATCCCTAGGTACCTTACCCTCTTCCATACATTTATTAAATAATAGCACCAGCCACTCCAAAACTATATCCCCACCTGCTTTTAACATTTCTATCTTTATCCCAGCAATGTATAAATATTGGTAGAATTACCGACAATATGTTAAGTAAAAGGACACAAATGCAACTAATGTGACATTTTATCGTAATGGCTTGACAAAGCTCCTGGAGAGTGAAACGTTGCCAGAATAAAATGTCACATTTGTTGCATTTGTGCCCTTTTACTTAACATCCCATCAATCCCAGCTGCCTTACCCCCTTTCATTCTACCCACTGCCTCACGAACTTCCCCCACACTCACAACTGGCTCTTCCACACTCCTATAAGATGTTATTCCTCCTTGCCCTATACACGAAATCACAGCTTCCTATCTTCATCAACATTTAACAACTCCTCAAAATATTCCTCCATCTTCCCCGATACCTCTAACTCTCCATTTAATAACTCTCCTCTCCTATTTTTAACAGTCAAATCCATTTGTTCCCTAGGCTTCCTCAACTTATTAATCTCACTCCAAAACTTTTTCTTATTTTCAACAAAATTTGTTGATAACATCTCACACTCTCTCTCATTTGCTCTCTTTTTACATTGCTTCACCACTCTCTTAACCTCTCTTTTTCTCTCCATATACTCTTCCCTCCTTGCATCACTTCTACTTTGTAAAAAGAGAGTAGTGGAAATAAATGGTATAAAATACCGACACAATGGAAAAATAAACACATAAGCAGTATAATGTGATCCTTTATTGACAACGTTTCGCCCACGCAGTGGGCTTTATCGAGTCACAGACAGATCTACCTGGAAAATGAGCAACATGGAGATATATATAGGGTACAGTCAGGTGGAGAATGCTGGGTCAGGTGGAGAAAGCTGCATGTGAGTCTTAAAAAGTAGTGTGATAGTTAAAAACATAGTGTGACTTAGTCCTTCCCACCAACTCCATTTCCAAACAAGTTTCCAACATTTTTTCTAAGACCTCATTCCGAGTATCCACCTCCACATCCACCACCATTAAGGACATTACCAGTAACAGACAGGAAAAGCTTCAATCCACGGCAGGGGTATACACAATCCCTTGTAATGGCTGCAGCAAATTATACGTTGGCAAAACATCCAGAGACCTACAAACACGCATTTCAGAACACCAGTACGCAGGCAGATCTGACGACTCAAGAAATGCCTGTGTTCAACACCGAAATTTACACAACCATTTAATCAACTACAGAAACGCAAGACTCATCGCCAGAGAAGACAACACGCAATACCGAGGAATCCTAGAATCATCACTCATCTGTATATCCAACAACTTCAACCAGAACAACGGCTTCTACAACATAGCTGAACCTATTGCCAAGAAACTTCTTCAACGCTATCCCACCTAGAACTCAAGAATGGTACACTGCAGGTCCTTTAAGTCACACTATGTTTTTAACTATCACACTACTTTTTAAGACTCACATGCAGCTTTCTCCACCTGACCCAGCATTCTCCACCTGACTGTACCCTATATATATCTCCATGTTGCTCATTTTCCAGGTAGATCTGTCTGTGACTTCGATAAAGCCACTGCGTGGGCGAAACGTTGTCAATAAAGGATCACATTATACTGCTTATGTGTTTATTTTTCCATTGTGTCGGTATTTTATACCATTTATTTCCACTACTCTCTTTACATCATCATTCCACCAATCGCTCTTCTTCCCTCCCGCACCCACTCGCCTGTAACCACAAACTTCTGCTGAACACTCTAACACTACATTTTTAAATCTACCCCATACATTTTCGACCCCATTGCCTACACTCTCATTAGCCCATCTATCCTCCAATAGTTGTTTATATCTTACCCTAACTGCCTCCTCTTTTAGTTTATAAACCTTCACCTCTCTCTTACTTACTGCTCCTATTTTCCTTGAATCCCATCTACCTTTTACTCCCACTGTAGCTATAACTAAAAAGTGATCTGATATATCTGTGGCCCCTCTATAAACATGTACATCCTGAAGTCTACTTAACAGTCTTTTATCTACCAATACATAGTCCAACAAACTACTGTCATTACGCCCGATATCATATCTTGTATACTTATTTATCCTCTTTTTCTTAAAATATGTTTTACCTATAACTAAACCCCTTTCTATACAAAGTTCAATCAAAGGGCTCCCATTATCATTTACACCTGGCACCCTAAACTTACCTACCACACCCTCTCTACATGTTTCTCCTACTTTAGCATTTAGGTCCCCTACCACAATTACTCTCTCACTTGGTTCAAAAGTTCCTATACATTCGCTTAACATCTCCCAAAATCTCTCTCTCTCCTCTACACTCCAGGTGCATACACACTTATTATGACCCACTTTTTGCATCCGACCCTTATTTTAATCCACATAATCCTTGAATTTACACATTTATATTCCCTCTTCTCCTTCCATAACTGATTCTTCAACATTATTGCTACCCCTTCCTTAGCTCTAACTCTCTCAGATACTCCTGACTTAATCCCATTTATTTCTCCCCACTGAAACTCGCCTATCCCCTTCAGCTTTGTTTTGCTTAGGGCCAGGACATCCAACTTCTTTTCATTCATAACATCAGCAATCATCTCTTTCTTATCATCCGCACTACATCCACGCACATTCAAACAACCCAGTTTTATAAAGTTTTTCTTCTCTTTTTTAGTAAATGTGTACAGGAGAAGGGGTTACTAGCCCATTGCTCCTGGCATTTTAGTTGCCTCATACGACACGCATGGCTTACGGACGAAAGATTCTTTTCCACTTCCCCATGGACAATAGAGAAAATAAAAGAACAATAGCTATTAAGAAAAAGAAGAAAACCTAGATGGTGCATGTATATATATGCATGTGCATGCCTGTGTAGTGTGAGCTAAAGTGTAAGTAGAAGTAGCTAGATATACCTGTTATCCAGCGTGTTTATGAGACAGAAAAAAGACACCAGCAATCCTACCATCATGTAAAACAGTTTCAGGTTTCTGTTTCACAGTCACCTGGCAGGACGGTAGTACCTCCCTGGGTGGTTGCTGTCTACCAACCTACTACCTATTTTTTTTTTCTTGGCACTAATATCCGTTGTTCTGGAGCGGAGGCCATTGACTGTGATTCCACTCCAAAAATGATTGCAGTTGGTGTACGATTTCTGTCATTTCCTGCCAATTTTTTTCCAATTCCTGGCGCTAAAAAAACCTCTCTGGAGTGGCTATGGCTACCCAGGTTTTCCCATGGTCTGGATGTTCTGTGTCGTCTTGTACCCTTTAGGTGGTGTGCCTGGCAATATAAGTTATAGCACTGTCTTTCCTGAACTGATGAGTGGCACATTTCAGGGTGGAAAAGCTTACAGGAAGGGAGGTTGCATTTTTCTGTTGCTATATGGGCACGGCATTTTCTGGGGTGGTCGAAATTGCATATCCCATCTGTTTTCCCAGATATTCCATGCCTGCAGATACCAAGTGCATAATATTTGCATAGGCCAGGTTTCTGTTTGCCTTGTTTTTTGTGACTGTGTTCCCTATTGTATTCCCTACTGGTGCATGTATTCCTGTCTCATTTCTATCTTTGGCACTAGTGTTAACAATGGAGCCTTCATCAGTTATTTCTGGTAATTTATCTTTAATATTTCTCGGGGCATCCCCTTATTTACTATCTACCGTGGTATTGCTAGTTTGTAACATTGATTTTTGTATGTCCTTGACTACATCTTTTTCCCCCACTAGAGCTGTCCCCTTCAGGCCCCCATCATTTATTTCTCCATTCTTACAGTTACTGTCTACCAGGGCAACATTTGTACCAGAGGCGATAGCACCATCTGGCCCAGTTTTTTTTTATTTTCCCAACTGTTATAGAATGCCGTCATGTTTTTTATGTAGGCCGGTTTGATGTTGTCATCTTTAATATCAATGTGAGTTTATTCCACAGTTCGGTCTCATTTGGGCATACTCAAAAACACTCCTGGTTTAATATCTCATGTAGCTGATTCCTGAATACCTGCACAAGGGATGTGGCTCCATTTACTACAGAAGTGCCATGTAATCCATGCAATAGAATGTTTGTTTGTTTGGTTGCAGACTACACAGGTTTTCATGATTGATTTTATTGGTTGTTTTACTGTATATCCTACTAATAACTTCCTTAATCCTTAACGGTCCAAACGTATATATACGTAGTACTGCTACTGCCCCAAACGTATATATACGTTTTATTTTTCCTGCCTCCAAATTTGGCATGATTGGCCTGAGATGCCTGGTCAGCATAGAATGGGTCTTAACACTGGTGTGCGCCATATTAAAAAATCTGGGACCACTTAGTGCCTTGTGTAGCACCAGTTAAATTGAGTGCCAGCTAGAGCAAACAGCGGCAAACACCAAGGATTCACTGATGTCATGTCATATTAACACTCTCCTTTTAAGTGGAAAGTGATGTCAGCAGGCTGGCCGGCCAGCTGGCTGGCTGCCTGCCTGGCCACCTGGCTGACCAGCAGCTGGCTGGTCAGCTGGGTACCTGATTGGCTGTCTATTTGTATCTATCTGTCTCTGTCTCTATCTCACTGGAACACATACGTAAATACAATTATGCATGGTGTAAATTACCTAGATAACTAAAAATCAAGACAAAGTGATATAATGTGCTGTGATCTGCGTAATACCAGTTGGTTTATGAGCTACTCTCTGAGACAAGCAGACAGAAAGGAGACAACACACAGGCAGACAGAAAGACAGACACACAGACAGACAGAAAGACAGACACACAGACAGACAGAAAGACAGACACACAGACAGACAGGTTTGCGTAACAAAGGGAAGCAGTGTAAGCTCATCAAATATCATCACTGTAATTACTGGACTGATTAGAAAAGATAAGACTACCCTCACCCTCATCAAATGTCACCAGTCATCATTAGTGGAGATCAGATAAAATAAGGTAGTGACACACATCTTACACAATGCTTCAAGGAACTTTATTATTATTATTATTGTTATTATTATGCACTATTATTATTATGCACTATCATTATTATTATTATTTTTTGCACTATCATTACTATTATTATTTGATTACAATTTCAGTACCTATTATTAGTGTCAGAACAAAGATTGGCTATGAAATCACAAGAACTACTATAAATTGTAATTATCAGAACATAAAAATTATATAAAATAATAAAAAGAGAAAAAAGGTATATCGGCAACAATTCTGCAAGCGGCAGGACTCCTGTTGCTGTCAGGTGAGCATCCAGTGCCAACTTTTCTGCCTCATATCTCGGTAAGTACTGACCCTAAATTTTTTTTTATCCTATAACAATTTAAAAAAATGTGCTCTTTATTTCTATAATTTTTTTTTTTCAAAATATTCGGGCACTGGGGAGCGAACGTATATATACGTTTTGGGCCATTTAAGGGTTAAAGTGAGATCCATCTATTTGTATCGTATCTATTTTATTTGCATGTGTATGTGTTTGGGACTATCTTACCGCTTTAAGTTATTGTTTGGGTGTTTGATAAGGCAACCTAAAACCCCGTCCGCTTTTTGAATCCGGCCGAGGATACCTTATTTTCTTCAACAAATCCGTTTGGGTGTTAGGGCGTCTAGAACATCCAGCTTCGAAGTCAGTCATTGGTTCCCTTATTCCTTGACGGATCCGACAAAATCCAGTCAGTGTATCACTTATTTTAATGAATCTTGTCTGGATTATTTGGGCTACTCAAGACAGACCACTGGAAAATGATTTAACAGTAATAATGATCAGTTTGATACAAAACGATAACTTGCGTGTTGGAGAAAACCGGTGCGTCTGGCAGCTCCTACTATAATGAACGGCCGTACCTCTGGCACCCTGTTTTACCTCTGGCACCCTGTTTTACCACCTGGAGTTTTGGGCGCTTATAGATCACTGTACTGTGTTCAGCTTTTTTAGATTTTTCCTACCTCCACCACAACGATGCTATATTTCACTATGGTTGACTGGGTGATAAAAGGTCTTATGTTGTTGTATACTATCACAGACAACTCACAACTCGACACTGTTTATGTTGTTTTACCAAGCTGTACACTTTACATATTTCCTCAAGATTGTGCACCTATTCGTATTTCAATAGAAATTATTTTATACCAATGGAACCACTAGATTTAGGTCAGGTACACTAGCAGGTTTAAGATTTTCTATACAGCTGACCTGCGGGTAGGGACCCGACGACCGCTGACAACTGATTACAAACAAAATTCTTTAGGCCTAACACTTCAGCCTTAGTTTTCACTTTAGCATTTATTATCTTATCTGTATTCTACGGCACCACTGTGATATTCACTCTAACATTATATCTACAACCTATTTGCAGGGAGACTTTCCTTCCTCTGACAGAATTTGTTCTAATTTGTTATTTCACACGTCACTTAAGCCTATAGTTCCCCTCTGGGAGTATGGCTCTGCTATGTTATTGCACACTAATTCCCTTTTTTTGACTCAGTGTAAACTGTTTTCTGCTTGATTAGTTCCGAGCACTGAGGGATGTACATTATAAGTTCACTGGCACAGTTTTAAAGTTCTAGCACGCAAAAGATTAGATTAGATTTTTGCCACCGAGGTGGCTAGTTTATTGTGCACCCCATATCCATCCTGTGACGGTAGCGCAAGAGCATATACCTGGAGTCTACCTGGAGAGAATTCCAGGGGTCAACGTCCCCGCGGCCTGGTCTGTGACCAGGCCTCCTGTTGACCAGAGCCTGATCAACCAGGCTGTTACTGCTGGCCGCACGCAGTCCAACGCACGAACCACAGCCCGGCTGATCAGGTACCGACTTGAGGTGCCTGTCCAGTGCCTGCTTGAAGACAGCCAGGGTTTGTTGGTAATCCCCTGATGTATGCTGGGAGGCAGTTGAACAATCTTGGGCCCCTGACACTTATTGTGTTGTGCCTCAACGTGCTAGTGGCACCCTGCTCTTCATTGGGGGATGTTACATCGCCTGCCGAGTTTTTTTGCTTTCGTGAGGGAGTGATTTTTGCGTGCAAGTTTGGTACTAAGCCCTCGAGAATTTTCCATGTGTATATAATAATGTATCTCTCCCGCCTGCGTTCTAGAGAGTACAGGTTTAGGAGCTCAAGCGTTCCCAGTAGTTGAGGTGGTTTATCGCACTTATGCGTGTGGTGAAGGTTCTCTGCACATTTTCAAGGTCAGAAATTTCACCCGCCTTGAAAGGTGCAGTTAGTGTGCAGCAATATTCCAGCCTAGATAGAACAAGGATCTGTAAAGTGTCAACATGGGCTTGGCATCCCTGGTTTTGAAGGTTCTCATTATCGATCCTGTCATTTTTCGAGCAGATGCAATTGTTACTTTGTTGTGGAAAATATTGGTATTTTCCGAAAGTTGTACTGATAAACTTTCCAATATGAACAGATATTTAATGTACCGCTGGTACAGGGGGGTATGTAATAGAGAACCATCATACCAGCGGGAGGAAGGGAAGAGGCTGGGCAGGGAGGAGGTAGAGGGGAATGGGGAGTGAGTGGACAGCCAGCCTACCCATCAGAGTTCAAGTCGGTATGGCCAGTAAAATTTGGAGATTCCGCCCGCCAAATCGGATTTAATTACCTCCTTTCGTAATGTGGAGGAATATCCAGGGAAGCGGCGAATATAAAGTGGGACACCGGTCCAGGAGGTCCAGTAATCGGACAATAATTGTGAAATAAGGTGCCGCCGGCGAGTGACGCGGTCATAGGCCTATTTGAACTGAGTGAAATGACCATACGGCAGGATAAAGTCGTAACCCTGATGTTGGGGAGTTCATCTTAGAAGAGACTGTAATATATTCGATGAACTTTGGGAAATGGTGAATACTGTGAAACCGAGTTGTAAATAATCAGGGGTTGATTGTGTCGACCGGGTCTGGCTTGGGTACGCCATACCCCGACCGCCATATTGATGTGATTGAAATGAACTAACTTATCGTAAGTTATCTACTCGAAATTCAAGTATCGAGACTGTGAATGTGTATAAACTAGTGGGGCATTGCCAGGATACACGTAATATGTAAAGTTATACGTATAAACAGTACAAAAGGTCGGATTAGTGCGAAGATCTGATTCGCTACCCCGACCAACCACATGTTAACGAACGCCGGTCTCGTGGGCGTATAAGAGTGTACGGAAATTAACCTTCCTTGACTCGACGAGACAGCTAATACCACGCGATCGAATCAGATCGCAGGAGGACGTCAACAACGGAACGACTCCCTCATCTAAAGCTAAGTACTCTGCTGTTTACTTTGTTATTGGCCAATGATATTGTTACGCACAGTAGATGTACTTTAGCTAGGTCAACGATCTACGATACACCGCTTATGATGCTGTTAATTAGGTGAGTGTTGGTCATGTTAATTGAACTATGTGTTCTCTACGTCTTCTCCGTGTGATCAGTTGTTCAACAACCAATACAGTCCACTTAAATTTAACGGGAATATAGCTATAATAAATGATCTTCTCAGATTTATTTATACTGGTCCAGAGTGCAGTGGGCGAACGAGAATATTGAAGGTACCCCTCGGTGCGGCCAGAGCGGGTAAAGTTCTCACATACCTTAAAGGGAATGACTGGTAAAATTTATATGAGTCGGTCATCTCCCTGGGAGTTTGTTTATTGCTAGTGGCGGTGTCCCAGATAGACTTCTCTCACAATTCCCCACATTTGTTATGGTCCCTGAAGGTGAGATCTCTGACATGATCACTCCCAGGTCTTTGACATTAGTTTTTCGCTCTATTGTGTGGTTGGAATTAGTTTTGTACTCCGATGAGATTTTAATTTTTCACGTTTTCCGTATCTGAGAATTGAAATTTCATCATTGAACTTCATATTGTTTTCTGCAGCCCATTTAAAGATTTGGTTGATGTCTGTTGGAGTCTTGCAGTGTCTTCAACGGTGGACACTGTCATACAGATTCGGGTGTCATCTGCAAAGGAAGACACGGCACTGTGGTTATATCCCTGTCTATGTCTAATATGAGGATGAGGAATAGGATGGGAGCAAGTACTGTGCCTTGTGGAACAGAGCTTTTCACAGTAGCTGCCTCAGACTTTACTCTGTTGATACACAAAAGGCCTAGGCACTAGGCCCCAAAAGGGTTAACGATTGTACATTTGGATTTATATCTACATTTCACTTATCTGTTACAAGCAAATTTAGGAAATTTGCTTAGTATAACTGGTATCTTATTTTCATTAATAAGATATCTTGACATGTCACATAGGTTATTATACTGTCTATCTCTATATTCCTCAATAAGTGGAAATTTAAACACATAGTGTTCAAGACAGTGACAGAAAAACACGAAAAACACTGAGCAAGGGGATGCGGGTTCGCCTCCACTACATCACACGTATTTTTCATACAGAAAACAATTATACATATTATAGTTATTAGAAAATAAATACAAACATTTAAATACACATTTAAATAAACATAAAATAACATTTTTACTTACCTTTATTGAAGATTGTTGATGACATCTGGAAGATAGGGAGAAGTGAGGGAGGGCTTAATGTTTGGAAGGGAAACCCCTCCATAGGACTTCAGGTATCAAAGCCCTATCGGGGGGTTACTTCCCTTCTTGGTCTTTTAATGTCACTAGGACCAGCTTGAGAGTCACTGGACCCCTGTCTCACAAAATAACTGTCCACAGTCCTCTGTTTCTGGCGCCTCTTTAACATGTTCCTGAAGTGCAATATGACTGTCACTGAACTTGTCCCTGGACCCATTATGTACCTCTGTAATTTTTTGACTACCGCCCACAGGATGGGTATGGGTGCATAATAAAGATATCAAACTAAACACTGAACTTGTTGCAGAGATGGCTTATTTCAGCTTGCTCAGGGTGGTATTTTTCAACAAAACTTTCCACATCATTCCACTTTGAACAAATCTTATTAATCTCTGAAGAAGGCTCCTCCAGTCTATTTTCCCTCCTCCTGTGAATCAATTTCCTCTACTCTGGTCTGATGCTGTTCCGGATGAAGTCTTGCAGCTCTTCAGTGGTTACCTCTACCCTGTGGTCCTCCACCAACTCTTCCACATCCTCGCCATCACCCCAACCCCAGGGACTTGCCCAATGCCACAGACCTTCCACAACAGGCAGGGGTCGTCAGGGTCAGGGTCAGCCTCAAACCCTTCAAAATCCCTCTTTCGACACAACCTGGCCACAATTGTCCCAAGAGAGTTCAAAGTCCTGAAGTCACTCCTCCCAAGCCTTACCTATAAGGCTTATGCAATGGAGGATACTGAAGTGATCTTTCCAGAACTCTCTTAGGGTCAACTCAGTGTCCGAGGTCACTTCAAAGCACTTATGAAACACTGCTTTTGTGTAGATTTTTTTAAGTTAGAAATGACCTGTGGTCCATGGGCGGGATGAGGGGAGTGGTGTTGGGGAGGCAAGAACTTTATTGTGATGAAACTGAACTCATTAGACAAAAAGTCTGCCAAGTTGTGAGGATGAGCAGGAGCATTGTCCAGTACCAGGAGGCACTTTTACCCCCAATTTCTTTTCCTGTAGGTATTTTTTCACACTGGGGCCAAACACTTCATTGAACCATTCCGGGAAAAAATTTTCTTCGTGACCCATGCCTTAGTGTTAGCCTTCCAAAACACACACAATTTACTTGGTAACATTGTGTTTTTTGAACACTCTGGGATTCTCAGAGTAATACACCAGTAAAGCTTCACTTTAAAATCCCCACTAGCATTACTGCACAACATGAGAATTAGCCTGTCTTTCATAGGTTTGTGTCCTGGCAGTGCCTTTTCCCCCCTGAGTAATGTAGGTACTCTTTTGGGATTTATTTCCAAAAGAGGCCTGTTTCATCACAATTAAACACTTGTTGGGGTTTGAATTTTTAGTGTTTACAAAACCCCTTTAAATTCAGTCACAACTTTTCAGCAGCAAGTTTGTCTGAACTGGCTGCCTCACCATGCCTTACAACACTGTCTATGCCACTATGTTTCCCAAATCTGTCAAACCAGCCTTTGCTGGCCTTAAAATCACTCACATCAGCACTGGTTCCAGGCATTTTCTTGACAAGATCTGCATGCAACTGCCTTGCCTTTTCACAAACGCCATGGAAACACTATCGGCCCCGGTGGCCTGGTGGCTAAAGCTCGCTCACGCACGGAGGGGCCGGGTTCAATTCCTGAGGGGTAGAAACATTTCGGGTTTCCTTTCACACACACACACACACACACACACACACACATACAACAGGCCTAGTGTCTAATCAACATGTGCCTAGGACAAAATGGTAACTAACCCGCTTTGTTTTCGTTTATCCACACCGCCAACAACTTTTCCCTCATCCACTGTTTTTTATCTATTTTTGGCAAACATGTCAACACCTTTCGTAACATCAGCTTCCTTTGATTTCTTTTATCTTTGCCAGGATAGAGGTGATAGTAGATTTGTTTTTTTGTACATCCTGGCAAGCTTCCCATGTACGCCACTTCATTTTTCCATCTCCTTCTTCAGTTCAATGGTGTTCCTCACTTTCTTTACCACAGGGGTGCCACTAGGAAGCTTCTTTGGACCCATGGTGACTTATATTTCACAGTGACAATCAATAAACACAATAAAATTTTGTGAAATGTTTGAAAAGAGCATGCTGGGTAATGTTCACTCAAGGATAAACAAAGCTAGACTGGGTCACGACGCCTGCACGGGCAGGCGGACAGGTCTGGTACGCAGGCCGATAGTCGGGGAAACAGCCGATTTCGGGAAAAATTGGGCCGAAAAGTGGGTCGAAACTCGAGTCGGCCAATAGTCGGGGGTCCACTGTAAGGAAGGCAAAGAAAACAGCTGGAAAAGAGACCAAATATCTGAAATACGTAGGGAGACATTGATCAGAGAAATAGCAAGCATCAAACTAAAGTTAAAGGAATCTTTAAAGGAGCCAAGATATACGGGAAGAACTAAAAGCCATAAATGAAATTGAAAGAAACCAAAAATATTTCTTTTCTTATGCCAAATCAAATCAAGAACCATCCAGTATTAGCACCTTCTTAAACAAGATGGGTCCTAAAGATGACAGCAAGGAAATAATAGCTACCGTCCCAAATGACTCGGTTTTTGTGAGCCGCTAACCGACTGAGAGTCATGACCAAATAAATTTTTTTAGGGAGAGCCCAAATTTGGTAACCCCTGTCTGATATTATCCTGATGCCAAAGCCCCAAAAAGGCAAAAAAGACATGCCCATGCACTCTGTCCCAGGCCCAGACCTGGAATCCGTTTTCCCCAAAAATTTCAAAGGCCCCCCATCACGTGTTTTTTAAACCCTTTGGGGAGGGAACATGGAAAAAGGGGCATCCCTCAACTGCAAAAAAACAACAGACGTAGCCCTACTCCACAAAGGGGGAGTAAACAATAGCAAAGAACTACAACTGATAGAAAAAAGTCCCAGGGCAGCATGGGTTTGACAGGTTTCATCCCAACTACGGACCACTATGACAAGGTCCGGGATGCTCTAAAGATAAAAAAAATGCAGATTAATACGTATAAAGACTTTGGAAAGTTTGACAAGTGTGATCATGGGTAATAGTGCAAAAAATGCAGAAAAGGGTAAATTTCCAATTTCCTACAAAAAGAACATAAAAGTAGTAGTAAACAGTAAACTCTGAGGCAGCAATGGTGAAAAGCTCTGTTCCACAAGGCACAGTATCACTCCCATCTTGTTCCTCATTCTCATATCTGACATAGACAGGGTAAAAGCCACAGACCTGTGTCTTTTTTTTCAGATGCCCCCCCTTTTGCATGACAGTGTCCCCATTGAAGACACTCAAGACTTCAGGTGGACATCAACCAAACCTTTAAATGGGTCAAAAAAACAATATGAAATTCAATGATGAGAAATTTAATTACCCGATAGGGAAAAATTGGGAAATCAAAACTAACGGGAAAAAAAATTCCAACCTTTTAAAAGAGGAAAATCTAATGTAAAAACCAATGATCATGTCAAAGATCTAAACCAAAACCAAAATTGTATCAATCGCATCTGCTAGAAAAAGGCAGAATGGAAAAGAGAACCTTAAAAGTAGGGATGCCAACCCATGTTGACACTTTCGCCTTTTCTATCTAGGCTGGAATATTGCTGCACACTAACAGCACCTTTCAAGGCGGTGAAATTGCTGACCTAGAAAATGAACAGAGAACCTTCACGGCATGCATAACTCATAAAACACCAAATTACTGGAAACGTTGAATTCCCAACCTGTAGTCCCTAGAAACAGGCAGGGGATCTGAACTAACACCATATCCCCTTTAAAACGGCATAATCACAGATAATACCAAGCCACTACCCACCTTTCTCATAAAACCCCCCGGTAAATTACCCCAGGACACTAAATTCCTTCAGACTACATAAAGGCATCTATTAATAATTCATCGCAATGACAAACATTGACTGGCAGAGATAGACAACTATTCAGATACAAAATAATAAAAAATTTTCTTAAAAAACCCAAACCTCATAATTCCTGGGGTATACCTGGAGAAGTTCCGGGGCCCCGCCCCTGGGGGCCGGCGTGACCAGGTCAGTTTACCCGAGCCTGATCCCAGGTTGTTACTGCGGCCTCCCAGTCCAACCCAACCACAGCCTGGCGGTGGGGCTGACTTTGGTGCCTTCCCGTCCTGCTTGAAGACAGCCGGGGGTTTTGGTAATCCCCCGATTTTGCTGGGGGCAGTTAACGCTTGGGCCCTGACCCTTATTGTGTTGTCTCTCAAGTGCTAGTGGCATCCCCCCTTTTCATTGGGGGGTGTTACATTCCAGTCTTTCTTTTTAGGGGGACCCCGGGGCAAGTTTTACAATCCCCCGGAATTTTTACGTATATAATAATGTATCTCTCCCGCCTGATTCAGGGGGTAAGGTTTTGGGAAATTCAAGCTTCCCGTAACTGAGGTGGTTTTCGAGTTTGCGTGCGTGAAGGTTTTCTGCACATTTTCTGGCAGCAATTTCACCTGCCTTTAAAGGGCAGTTAGGGGACAATATTACCAGATAGAACAACGACCTGAAAAGTGTCAAAAATTTTTGGATCCCGGTTTTGAAGGTTTTCCCTTATCCATCCTGTTTTTTCTGAGATCATTGCTACGGTGTTATGGTCCTTGAAGGTGAGATCCCTGACATGTCACCCCAGGTCTTTGACATTAGTTTTTCCCTATTTTTTGGGTTGGAATTTTTTTTGTCTCCAGGATTTTAATTTTAGTAGTTTTATCTAAATTTTTAGTTTTACTTTATTTCATTCTAGCTTAATACATAATCAATAAAAATCATTGGTGCACCTTATTTTTAATTTTTCTTATATTTTTATCTATATTTTTATTTCTTTTGCTTAATACATAGTCAACACCAATTCCATTATGTTTATTTGTTACTATACTTATTTGACCAATGTGCTTAGTTATATACTTGTCTAAACATCCCCCCTTTCAGATATCCCCCACTATACATGATATAACAAAATTACTATTTAACCTAAATGATGAAGATCACGCCCACCCTTTACTGGGAAAAAATGCCTCTACTACACAGCATCACAAGCCAACACGTCCAAAACACTAAAATATAACAGTTCTTTAAAACAACGTCCGATCCTTAACAAACACTATGATGACCTCCTTGCCCTCCTTGATCATTAGTAAGACCTCACCTAGATTATGCAGCTCAGTTCTGGTCTCCATATTACAGAATGGATATAAATTCGTTAGAAAACATTCAGTATGTAGATGAATGCTTCAGAGACATATGCAACACTTGGGTATCTTTATTGAGGAAACGTTTCGCCACACAGTGGCTTCATCAGTCCATACAAAGAAGAATCGTTAAGTAAAAGGACACAAATGCAACTAATGTGACATTTTATTGTGGCAAGTTTTCGCTCTCCAGGAGCTTTGTCAAGCCGTTACAAACAATACCTGGACACACAGGGTATATATAGGTTCAGGGTGAGGTGTAATACTAGTGGTGGTGGTGGTAGTAGTAGTGATATAAGGTGTAGTAGTAATACAATAAGGTAGAACAATCAACTTGCACATGAGTAAAAGGTGAAAAAAAATTACTTGGGTAGTACAAAAATATAGGTTAGACAAATATTTATGTTGGAGAAGACCTGTAGCAGTGTTCCACATCTGCGATGTGCTTGTGTAGTAGGAGAGACTATGTGATGGTAGGGTTTACTGTTCTCAGAAGGATTCTTGCTAAGACTTCAGAGATGGTGAAGCTGCCTTTGTTTTGTTTAATTGTGTTAGAAACAGAGATAAGTGCTGATTCAAGGCACTTGCGTCTGCGGAAATTAGTTTCTTTGATTACTAATCGGGCGTCTCTACAACGTCCGATCCTTAAGCAAACACTATGATGACCTCGTTCATTACCTTTGTAGCTTGTTAGTTCATTACCTTTGTAACTTGCTCAGCTATCAAAACTTTGGGGTCCAGTCCCTGGACCCATTATGTACCTCTGTAATCTTTTGACTACCGTCCACAGGATGGGTATGGGGTGCATAATAAAGATACCAAACTAAAGACCTCCTTGCCCTCCTTGATTCCCTTAAGACAACCTTCACATGTATTGTTCTTACTGAAACCTGGCTTAAGCAGGATACAGTAGATATCTACTCCCTACCAGGATACACAGCATTACACACTTGCAGACCAAACCAAGTTGGGGGTGGTATTGCAATCTATTACTCTAATGAAATATCCTGTTGTGACACCACTTGCTATAGTGATGAATATGGAGACTATATTTTTGCTAATTTTACTGCACAAAACCTTAAGACTCCCATAACAATCGGGGCCATTTACCGGTTGCCTCATACTAACATCCCAAATTTTAGTGATCAACTAAAAATCCTAATAACAAACAATCAAATGAACAAACACCACCTTATCTTAGCTGGAGACTTCAATATCAACCTTGGCCTACCAGATGACCAGCCAGTAACCGATTTCATCAACAATATGAACAACACACTTCTCATACCAACAATAACCAAACCAACCAGGCTTACTGAGACGAGTGCAACCATAATTGACCATATATGGACGAACATCCTAGCCCCCCTTAAATCGGGGATAATAACAGACAGCACTACAGACCACTACCCCACCTTCCTCTTCACAAACATTATTAAACCACCCCTAGAATACACAAAAGTTTCATTTAGACTTCATGATCAGGCATCAATAAACAACTTCACAGCAGAGTTAGAGACGGTTGACTGGGCTATAGAATTTTCAAACACCAAGGGCATCGATGATTGGACAGACAACTTTCTTAATAAACTACATAGACTATACAACAAACATTGTCCTATAAAAATGAAACAGATTACGAATAAACGGCTAGGATGCCCATGGTTGACTAATAGCTTACTAAAATCCATTAACAAAAAACATCAATATGAAAAGCAATATAGACGGGGATTCATTCATAAAGAGTTTATTAAACAATATTCATCAGTTCTCACCAAACTAATAAAAAAAGCCAAACAGTTGTACTACTCTAACAGATTCACTGAAACAAGAGGAGATATAAAAAAGACCTGGAAAACACTCTCACAGATTCTGGGCAACCACAAACTGAAAAAACTAAGGATATTGTCCTAACTAAACCAAACGAAACACCACTACAGCCTATTGATACAGTAAACAAGATAAATGACTTCTTCTCAACCATAGGATTAAATCTTGCCAGTAAAATCCCAGATACCAATGCCCGAGCAAGTGATTACCTAGATGGGAATTTCCCATCCTCCTTATATCTTGCACCTACTGAACCCACTGAAGTCACCACGATAATCAAGTCACTTAAAAATAAATCAGGGCATCTGTCTCAAGTCCCACCATTAATATACAAACGAGCCGCTCATGTCCTTTCATATCCTATTTCATTACTTTTTAACAAATCATTAGAAACTAGCACTTTCCCGACACTCCTCAAAACAGCAAGGGTTACACCAATACACAAAGGTGGTGACCCCACAGACGTAAACAACTATAGGCCTATATCAAATCTACCGTTGCTATCCAAAATCTTCGAGAAACTTGTGCACAATAGATTATACTCGTTTATAACGACACAAAGCATACTCAACCCCTGCCAATTTGACTTCAGGAAAAATAAAAGCACTAACGATGCAATAGTAAAAATGATAGACCTGCTTTACACAGCACTCGAAAATAATTAATATCCATTAGGACTTTTTATTGACCTAAGGAAAGCTTTCGACACAGTAAACCACGGCATCCTACTCCACAAACTTGACCACTATGGAATAAGAGGTCATGCACTAGCATACTTCAAATCCTACCTAACTAATAGGTATCAGTATGTCACTATTAAAGACACATCCTCCACGACACTACCACTTGACACCGGAGTACCGCAGGGAAGTGTCCTTGGTCCCCTGCTCTTCCTCTTATACATCAATGACCTTCCCAATGTATCACAACACCTGAAACTAATACTCTTTGCTGACGACACAACTTATGTCATCTCCCACACAAATCTTGCCACGCTTAATACCATTGTAAACAACGAATTAATAAAAATATCAACATGGATGACAGCCAATAAACTTACACTCAACACTGATAAGACCTTCTATATTATGTTTGGCAACAGAGCAGGTGATCCACAATTAAACATTAAGATCAACACTACACCTATTGCTAAACATAATGAGGGCAAATTCCTGGGCCTTCACCTTGACAGCAGCCTGAAATTCAGCACCCATATCCAACACATAACTAAGAAAGTGTCCAAAACTGTGAGGATCCTCTCTAAGATACGGTATTATGTACCACAATCAGCCCTACTTACACTATACTATTCACTCATCTATCCCTACCTCACATATGCCATTTGTGCATGGGGATCAACAGCAATTACCCACCTAAAGCCAATAATAACCCAACAAAAAGCCGCAGTAAGAATTATCACGCAATCCAATGCTAGGCAGCACCCCTTCCCCCACTCTTCAAAGACCTAAACCTACTCACTGTTCAGAACATCCATACTTACTACTCTGCTACCTACATTTATAGAACCTTAAATTCCAACTTTAACCCTGAGCTAAAACACTTCCTTGACAGTTGTGACAGGACCCATAGACATAATACCAGACATAAACATCTCTTTGACATTCCCCGTGTCTGACTAAATCTATACAAAAATTCAATGCGCATAAAAGGACCTAAAATCTGGAACTCCCTGCCTGAAAACTCTAGAACTGCAGACATAATCTCCACTTTCAAAAGCACCGTTAAAAAACATCTTATCTCACTTACGCACCCAACCGGTAGCTAACCACATGAACACTACTTTATCTTGCACATATCCACATCAAAAGACACTTACTGATATATGTGATTCCCCTTAATTTCACATGACTGACTAAAATTCTTATACAACTATTGCTTCATAATTCTTAAGCTAATCATAAGTTTGCCTAAGACACTCCAACATAGAAACCGTATAATGCCAATACATCACCTTTACCATTAATATATAAACTAATTGTTAAATTCTTAAATGTTTATATTTCAGTACCTCAATATTGTAAACCAATTAATCACTACAATTACCTAACCTTACAATCAGTATAATCATTGTGTCACTATTGAGTAAGACCTATCATAAGACTGCCTGAAAAGCCTAGGCATACCTAGGCATATTATTGGCCATCTTGTAATATCTACTTCATAAAATGTACATTACTATAATTACACCCCACTCTGTATATTACTAGAAATAAAGAATTTGAATTTGAATTTGAATTTGAATTTGTTCAGGCTATCGTTCCCACATGCATTAATGTGTTCATTGAGGCGTAGTTTCTGAACCATTCATCTACATCTTGTCTGACACAGCAACATCTTGGGATCTTAATACAAGGAATTCTTCACTTGCCTAACCCTTGGGCACGACCTACTTCCACATTGGTCAAATGTGACACCACCTACGACTGCTGCACCTCTCCTGCCTACGGTATATAAGCTACTTCTTCGCACATATGCTGTATTCTTTTCAAGATTGATGGACTGACTACATCGACTCAAGGCTGAGGGACTGATTACCTCAAACTCCTCCTGTTCTTCACGATTCTCCTTTGTATGGACTGATGAAGCCACTCTATGGCGAAACGTTTCCTCAATAAAGATACCCAAGTGTTGCATATGTGTCCAATTTACCAACTTGTCGGTTCTCTGAACCATTCATCTACAGGATTCGCTAGTCTAGCCACCTTACAGGTATTACCTGGAGGTCAGCATCCTCTTTGGTCAGGTAATGATGGATAGGTGGCCAAACAGTCTCAGTGTTGGGCTCTCTCTTTAGATCTTCAATGGAGATAGATTTTAGATTTTGCTACCGAAGTGGCTAGTTTATTGTGCACCCCATATCCATCCTGTGGACGGTAGCGACCGTGCCTATCTGTGCTCATGATAACGTAAGCATAGATGGGCATGTTTGTGGAGCAGCTTGCAATGTGAACAGACTGACTGATGTTGTAGTGGCCAGGCTTAGGCTTGGCTACAGGTACTTCTGGCAGTTTGGGAGCCACAGATGATGATCAAACTAAATGCAAATTATGTGATCAGGCATATGGTCACTGTCTTGAACACTATGTGCTTAATTGTCCACTTATTGAGGAATATAGAGATAGACAGTATGTTACAAAATGACACGATATCTATTAGTAATAGACATCTCCAGTGAACACTAGAAAGGATAGCCCTTCTAGCATCCAGCCTGTTACTGGGCTTTTGCAACAAAGTCAGTATCCTAGTCCAGTTATCCAACATTTTCAATAGTCCTCATGAGGATTACAACTGATAGGGTACTAACCAAAGTATAAAATTTAATACGTTTATTAACAAAGTTAGTGTCTAGGGTTTCAAAGTAAATAAATGTACATATGATCAGGATGTTCATTAAGTAATACATTAGGTTAATTAGAAGGTTAGCTCCTACACTGCTTTCATATACAATAAGGCTGTGCTGAGGGCACATATATCCAAATGACTCTAAAGTACCATCAGGTACAATGTCAGTAATTACAATAATACAGATATATGCAAATAAGAATATATGTGTGTATGAGTGACCTCCAGGTAACTCTTAAGACTCGACTCAACCAGTGTCCGACTGAACTTCTCATAAGCTAGCTTTTCTAACAAACTGACAATCTGAACAGCTTGATTGACCAGTAAAATGACCAATTCGCATAACAGCAATATAACAGGGAACAGCAACACAGCATCAGGAACCAGGAGATAGAAAAACTACCCTAACTGGGGACCATCAATAGATCCACCAAAACAGTCACAAAACTCCATTTCTACTGAAGCTAGGTTCAGCATAAACAATCCCAAACTGTGTCGGTGCACAGATGCCTTATCGAATTAGGTCAGGAGCTGTAGCTAGAGACCTGAGTTATCAAAGAGTGTCAATGTGACACAACCCAGAAAAACGTCGAAAATCACTGTCTAGTCTATCCTCTGTGAACAGAGTTACACAGAGTCCTGAGAAGTATGTTTCGTCTCACCACCGAACACATACTCTACCCAAACAGAGTATAAATGGCGAGAAAACAAGCAGAGACAGGAGCGAGGTGTTGACACAACGATGTCCAGCTGCGTAGTGCTCTCGAGGAAGAAGCAGCAGCCACCCACCTCAGGTGTGGTCAGCGACTCCTCCCAGCAACTAGGCGCCGGCAGTATAACAAGCCTAGTGTCCTAATCGGTAGCTTGTCAACTCCAAGGCAGCTACTACAAACATGAGCACAATTTATAATGTTACATCCTAGTCAAATAAAAGTCCAATAATAGTATAAAGCACGATATTAACGATTTAGCTATTATCGAGAATATCAGCAATATAAAATTATAGAAAATGGAAAATATACATTATAAACAGATATATATATTGGGGCCAAATTCTGGGGTCGCAATACCCCCCCATCACGACAAACGGTGGCACTAGGAGAAGTAGTAATGTCTCTCTCATGTCATAGTGTCCATTTCACAAACTACGCCCCACGTACTAGGGTAGTACACAACTTCGTAATGTCTGTACACTCGTATAGAAGTAGCATAGCGTAGTGACATCTGAGGCTCGAACAGTGGTAGTCATAGTGGTGACGACTACACAGCAGTCTTGTGAGAGGAGACGACATTCCACTCTAATAACAGTGGTAGTGGAATGTGAAGCAGTAAGGTACTGGACTGCATGAGGAAGCTTGAGAGAATAAGGAGTGTAGAGAAGCGGGGCTGTGGAGCTGTCTGCTCAGCAACTAGCATCTCCCACCAACCTCTGCACATTCAACACTCAGCTTCTCTCTATATCTTCTTCCTACCACACACATAATACTGTAGGTTCAAAACATAGTTATTAGACATAAATACATAAATTTACATGGGCAGTATTGAGTTTACGTTACTTTACTTAATTAATCAAAGTAGCAAGTAACAAATAAGTATATTGGGCACAAAAATTTACCTTAATTTAAATGTTGCAATGATAATTAAGGACTTGACAGAGCGTCAGCAATTACATTACATCGACCACTGATATGTTTAATACTGATGGAGTAATGTTGGATTCTGAGAGCCCACCTCATTATCCTAGCATTTTTACTCTTCATGGTGTTAATATAGATGAGAGGATTGTGGTCTGAAAATACATTTATCTTAAAAGGAGAAGTGCCCAAATATATGTCGAAATGTTCTAACGACACCACGAGAGCTAAAGCCTCTTTCTCAATAGTGGCATAGTTTTTCTGATGTCGTTTGAGTTTAGAGGAATAGTAGCAAATAGGATGCAGTATGTCAGTAGATGTGGTCTGTTGGAGCAGCATCGCACCTACTGCATAACCACTCGCATCTATATGCAAAAAGAAGGGTAGGTTGAAGTTAGGACTTTGCAAAACTTGAGCAGAGGAAAGCAAGCGCTTCAACTTTGCAAATGAGTCTGAACAATCTTGAGTCCAGATGAACTGAACTTTGCTACTAGTGAGCTCAGTGAGAGGAGCAGCGACTTGAGCAAAGTTTTTTTTTTTACATTTTATTAGTTTTTCGGTACATGTAATACATATACAAACTCAAAACAATCAAATGTGTATAAACGCAAAGAACATTAACAGTGAGTAACCTTTCCAACCTCAATGGAAATAAACGCTATGTCACAAACAACAGCTCAATACGAACTGCGTGCAAGGTGATAAAATTAACATACAACAAAAGGTACACCCAGTGCTGAGACCCGACACCAATATAAATTCCTAGTAATATTTTTACCATAAACAGATATGAATCATCCTTAGAAAGCATTAAGGACATGCATCCTACACATGCCACAAATTCCCAATAAGAGACCCCTCCTCCCAACCTAACAATTTGCATTAACCTTATAAACTGTAAGCTCTATGTGCATGAGGTTACATTTAACAAAAGTATCCTAATAACTTCACACCTAACCTCAAATTTTGCTTTCATAGCCACATCTATTACTTTTAACTTTATAAGTTGCAATAATACTAACTACACTTATACATGTGTAAATTCATGACCTCCTACAACAAGTTTGGTGCATACCTGATGTCCTATCAGGATACCATCAACCTGCCACAGAGTATATTAAAAAGTAAATTACAAATCGAAATCCACGGTAACCATAACATGTTTCAGTTACCTTTACCATCTACTGGTAAATACAAACAAACCCCCAACACATTCACACCAGTTACAACCCAAACACACTCCCCCTCCCTCCCCCGGCTTCAGAGGACCAGCCAAACCCATGTACAACCCCTGATTCCCCCCCTTATCAACTTCACCAACATCCGTTCCACCCCTTCATCAAAACCTACAAGAATCTCCGAGACTAGTACCTCATTACTAGAAAACATCTGGACTAATACTATAGCCCCTCTAAAATCAGGCATCATCACAGACAACACCACAGACCACTATCCGACCTTTCTCATAACTAATCTTGGTAAATTGCCCCTAGATATTACAAAAGTTACCTTCAGACTACATAATGAGTCAGCTGTAAATAACTTTATAACAGCTATGATTAACATTGACTGGCATAATGAGTTAGAAACATATACAGATACTAATGAATGCATCAAGAATTTCCTCAACAAAACCCACCACCTCTATAACAAACATTGCCCTAAAAAAACTAAACAGATCACAGCTAAGAGACTTAACAATCCCTGGCTAACACCCAGCATCCTTAAATCCATTAACAAAAGGCACCAATATGAAAAACAATACAGAAGGGGTCTAATAACCAGAGAACAATCCAAACGCTACTCATCAATCCTTACCAGCCTGATAAGGAGATCAAAAAAATTGTATTATGAGAACAGACTCCAGAACATAAAAGGTGATATGAAAAAGACCTGGAAGACCCTATCTGCAATTCTAGGAAATAATAAGATAGCGAAAAACAACACCATCAAATTATCAAGAGCAGATGAACCCCTACTCTCACCTACTGAGACAGCAAACAAACTTAATGTTTTCTTCTCCACCATAGGAAAGAATCTAGCGAGTAAAATCCCAAGCTCAAACACCCGTCCAACAGACTACCTCCCAAAACACCTACCCTAATACGCTATTCCTAGCTCCTACCAACCCAATTGAAGTCTCGCTCATAATCAACACCCTTAAAAACAAGGCAGGAGACATAAACAGCTTACCAACTTTTATGTACAAAAAAGCTTCACAGGTACTGTCACCAATTATAGCAACACTATTCAATAAATCCATTGAAGCCTCTACCTTTCCATCAATTCTCAAAATAGCTAAGGTCACCCCAATCCACAAAGGAGGTGATCAAACAGACCTGAATAATTATAGACCAATTTCTAATTTACCATTGCTTTCTAAAATCTTCGAAAAATTAATTATTCATAGACAAATTTATTCCTATCTCGTCTCACACAATGTACTCAACCCCTGTCAATTTGGATTCAGGACAAACAAGAGCACAAACGATGCTATTATGCACATGTTGGAGTTAATATATACAGCACTTGAGAAGAAAGAAGTCCCACTGGGAATCTTCATTGATCTACGCAAAGCTTTTGATACAGTCGACCATGATTTACTGCTCACAAAATTAGCACACTATGGTATAAGGGGGCACCCACTCAACTACCTAAAGTCATACCTCACCAACAGAAGCCAATACGTGTACACAAATGGAGCGAACTCTTCCACACAACAAATTACAGTCGGAGTCCCTCAAGGAAGTGTCCTGGGGCCACTCCTATTCCTCATTTACATAAATGACCTACCGAATGCATCACAACTACTCAAACCCATTTTATTTGCAGATGACACAACATATGTCTTCTCTCACCCAAATCCAGTTATACTAGCCAACACTGTTAATGCCGAATTACAGAAAATATCAACATGGATGACGACTAACAAGCTTACTCTCAATACTGACAAGACCTACTTCATACAGTTTGGAAGCAAAGCCACAAATGTTCC
Organism: Cherax destructor; assembly: GCA_009830355.1. Taxonomy (NCBI): domain Eukaryota; kingdom Metazoa; phylum Arthropoda; class Malacostraca; order Decapoda; family Parastacidae; genus Cherax; species Cherax destructor. The sequence continues at coordinate 4,577 of WNWK01015824.1, read as the reverse complement.
ACTTAACATAACACTCAATGGTACACCCATCACAAGACTCACAGAGGGAAAATTCCTAGGAATCCACCTTGACAGTAGCCTTAAATTCCAAACACATATACAACAAATTTCCAAGAAAATCTCGAAGACAGTAGGCATATTATCAAAGATACGCTATTATGTACCACAATCAGCTCTCCTTGCACTATATCATTCACTTATCTACCCGTATCTCACCTATGGAATCTGTGCATGGGGATCAACAATGTTAAATCACCTTAGACCACTCATAACACAACAAAAGGCCGCAGTCAGAATGATAACAAATTCCCACTCTAGACAGCATACTCCACCAATATTCAAAAGTCTCAAACTACTCACCGTAAAGAACATTCATACTTACTCTTGTGCCTACTACATATATAAAACTTTACACTCTAATATAAACCCTCTGCTCAAAACTCTCCTCACCAACTTTAATAGGACCCATGACCACAACACAAGACACAGATCACTTTTTGATATACCCCGTGTTCATATCAACCTATGTAAAAATTCTATGCACATAAAGGGCCCCAGAATCTGAAATTCATTACCAGTAAATATTAAGATAATCTTGTCTGAAAATCAATTTAAGACTCAACTCAAAAACCACCTACTCACCCAAAACTAAATGATCATACTATAAACTACTTTGAATAATGCTCATTATTACTTTCCTATACGATAATCTCAATTTTTAATAATATGTTACTATTATGTTACCCCCTACTCATATTATAAGTTAATGTCAAAAATGCTCAATGTTATTTTCCTTAAGATAATCTCAATTCCATATTATCATTCAAGAATCTTAACACCTGTAACAATCTAATATCTAATATCATTATATAATAATTTAAACAGTAAATTTTCATCATATTGTAATTTTGAAAATAATTTTTAACTAGAATAAACTCAATAAATTTCTCTAATATTAAGTACATAGTTTTTAAGGACTAGAATAAGCTGCCCCTAATGCCATGGCATGTCAGTGGCTCTCCTTGCACTCAATTTATATTGTAACTACCGATACCTATGTAATCTGCAATCTGCAATGAAATAAATTTGTTTTGTTGTTCATATACCTCATCCACTACCCAAAACCCTAACGTCACTTGTCACAGCATAGAATGTCAACTGTCACCCAAAGAAAATAATACCCCCACCTTCCCTCCCCCCCCCGTTCTCCAATCACACGTCCCTATCTCCTATAAACAAACAACATCCCTTTCCCCTAGACCCCAACCCTACAGGTCAAGCCCACTCAAACCCCTCCAAACCTCTCAATAGCCCCTTGACACGTAATGATCTGTAATCCTCTGAAAATGCAGAATCCCAACCCTTCCCATATAGCAAACGATTCTGACACTTGGTTTGATATATATGAGCCACCACCACCTTTATTCTTTCCTGAATGCCCACCTCTCTCAATTTCCATGACACACAAACAAAATCCACCATGCAGTACATTAAACCCTTTTTGTCCTTATGACACACACCTCCCAAATCTAAGAAAATTGCCCTTAACAAAGGTACTCCCCTCCCCCAATTTCCTCAAAACCCATCCCATCCACCACCTTACCCCTTCCAATGCCTCACAAAAATATATGGCATGCAAGACGGTCTCCGGCATGCCACACCTCTCGCAACCCCCATCTTTCACACACCCTATTCAAAATAAAATCTCCCTTGCTGCAACCGCCCCATGTAGAAACCTATACATCAGCTCACGATCCCTTCCCGATAAACGTAATTCCCAAAACCCCCAAATTCTTTTCCAGTCATAAACTGGATATATAGCCTCCCCCTCCAGCACCCCCACCCCACCTCCTAACCTCATAAGCACAGCTACTTTTAAATTTTGAAGTTCCTTTATGACCATCATATTGCGCAGCCAATCCCTGCACTGTTCCAGGTCCCTCCCCCTCCATCCCCCCTCCTCATCACACAACGTTTCACATACATGCACATCACCCTCTTCTCCAGCCAAATCAGACCCAACCCCCAATAATATATCCTTCCTAACTATATCCTTCCGTAACCAATGCCTACCATTAGCCCAGATGAACTTAAATACTTTACCTGGAGTCTACCTGGAGAGAATTCCAGGGGTCAACGCCCCCGCGGCCCGGTCCGTGACCAGGCCTCTTGTTGGACCAGAGCCTGATCAACCAGGCTGTTACTGCTGGCCACACGCAGTCCAACGTACGAACCACAGCCCGGCTGATCAGGTACCGACTTGAGGTGCCTGTCCAGTGCCTGCTTGAAGACAGCCAGGGGCTTGTTGGTAATCCCCCTGATGTATGCTGGGAGGCAGTTGAACAATCTTGGGCCCCTCACACTTATTGTGTTGTCCCTCAACGTGCTAGTGGCACCCCTGCTCTTCATTGGGGGAATGTTACATCGCCTGCCGAGTCTTTTGCTTTCGTAGGGAGTGATTTTTGTGTGCAAGTTTGGTACTAAGCCCTCGAGAATTTTCCATGTGTATATAATAATGTATCTCTCCCGCCTGCGTTCTAGAGAGTACAGGTTTAGGAACTTCAAGCGTTCCCAGTAGTTGAGGTGGTTTATCGCACTTATGCGTGCCGTGAAGGTTCTCTGCACATTTTCAAGGTCAGCAATTTCACCCGCCTTGAAAGGTGCAGCCCTTCCACATCCCACCTCAATAAAGGATAAATATTAGCTACAAACCAAATCCTACTGTAAATCATTGTGTTTACCGCAATGACCCTCTGCCTCAACGTGAGCTCACCCGCACGCCAACCATTTATACGCTCCATTGCCCGTTGCACTACATTCCCTGAATTCACCTCTCTCGTCACGTCCCGATTTCCCGTGAACACTATTCCACATATTTTCACTTTGTCCATCACATTCCAACCATGTCTTCTACCCAACCCCTTTCCCACTCAATTACCCACCTCCAACAGCAGTGATTTTGCCCCATTCACCTTCATTCCAGTTGCCTTACAAAATGTGCCTATACTGTTCCCTACATGCCCCAGCCCCTTCTCCTGCCATACCAGCACTGTAGTGTTGTCCACATACCCCACAATATTCATGATCCCCTCACCACCACCCCCCCCCTCCCCCACCAATCTGTAAAACGGATCCTGAACACATGCGAACAGAATTTGCGACAGAGGACATCCCTGCCGCAAACCCCGTTCCATCTGCACCATCCCACCCAATCTACCATTGACTTGCACCCTCACACATGCCCCTTCATATAAAGCTCTGATCCAACTCATCACTTCCACACCGAACCCCTGCCACTCCATGATTTCGTACATGCTCTCGCGCTCTACACTATCATAAGCCCCCTGCCAATCTAATGCTAGTACCCCTCCCCCTTCCACACTTTCAATGAAATCCTTAATGTACTCATGACCCGCCACCACTCCCCTACCTGGAATCCCTCCCTGTCCTACCTCATTCACCCTCCCCAACACCCTTTTTAATCTGTTACCTAGAATCTTTGCAAATATTTTATAATCAGAATTCATTAGTACCAAAGGTCTGTAATTCCCCAAAGTATCTCCTACCTTCCCCTTCCGTACTAGAACCACCACTCCCAATCCCATATCCCTACCCATCACCCCATCCTCTTTCATCCCATTCATTACACCAACCAAACAGTCCCTCATGACATTCCAATTTTCCTTATAAAACTCGTTCGCTATACCATCTATTCCAGGGGCCTTTCCTCTACTTAACCCATTCACTGCCTCCCACACCTCCCCTTCACTGATCATCCCCTCCAACTCCTTCCGCTCACTTTGTCCCAACCTCTCCACGATTCCCCTTAATATTAAATCCGTGTTCATCACACTCACCCCTTTGCGACACATATGCTTGGCAAACCACTTATCCACATACACGTTCATACCCTCTGTGGTACAAATCCGCATTCCTTCATCATTATTACAAACAAATAACCATTTGTAATAAACCGACTGTTTGGGATACTAAGTAAAATCTCATTTTTCAGATATTTATTATATTTATTAATATAAAAACATATAATCTGAATAAAAACATATAATCTAATAATCTGTGTAAAAACATATTTACACAAAATCACAGTACAAGATAAAAGTCACAAGTAAAATCATATACTTAGTGCAGTGTCAAGTCGCTGTCATCATCGTGTCACACAGGACACTACCACACCTTGGCATGATACTCCTTCTCCACCGTGTCCTCAGACACCCTTATCTCTGTCTTATGGCACGCATACGGGGTTCCATGACACCCGATCTCCATGTACCATAAGACTCCAACCTGTGTCACACGACACCTTCTCTGTGCCACATGGCACGCCCCTGCATCATGAACCCATCTCTAATAAAGCCTTTTCACGCGTTATGACACACATCAAATACACAACTCTTAACTTGTGTCGTGCCACCGTCACAAACTCTCTGAATGCACCACTGAATACGGGTAACAATACCAGTGTCACACCAGACACACCACCAGTGTCACACAAGACACCATAACATATCAGTGTCACACAGACACCTCATAACATAGTATCACACAAGACACCTCAG
>WNWK01015823.1:0-41055 GCA_009830355.1 Cherax destructor | reverse complement strand
AAAAAAATTCTTATTTTTTCTTATGAAATGGTAGAGAATCTTTTTCTGAAGGTAATAAAACAAAAAGTACGAAATTTGATTGAAAATTGACAAAATTATGCTCTCGCGAATTTTGATGTGTCAGCGATATTTACGCATCAACGATTTTGCCAACTTTGACTCCCATTTTAGGCCAATTACATTATTCCAGTCGACCAAATTCTAGGCCCAAATTTACCGCTCAAAGCTTAATAATAATAATAATATAATAATATTTTTATTTGGACATGATACAAAGAATTACATTTGGTTATTGAGATTACATGAGGTGTACATGCCAAAAGCCCCTAGTATACAGGGCATTTTGGGCAGACTTAAAATTAACTTAAAACTAAATTGTAAGAATTTTTGTAGATAGTATACAATGAGTAAAGGTGAGTATTTAAGCTATGAAATTTGAACATAGTTTTGTACTTTTGTCTTCATTATAAAATTAATTAAATCAGATTAAACAAATTAAAGCAATAATAATAATAAAATAATAAAAAGTTATGGTTGATAATTTATAAAATAAGTAAAGTTGCATATCTAAGTTATAAAGTTTGAATATAAGTTGAACATATCAATTAATTGTAGCAATTTATTGCAGCAATGCAACTAATTGAGTGAGATAACAATTTAAAACAATTAATTGCATTGCAGTTAGTTTACGTGGTCATTATAATGTAAGTGTTGGGGGAATAATTAGCTAAATAAGTATTATTCATAACAGGTTTTACATTCATTCATTCGTTCATTCATACATTACATTGACTTGAATAGTCTGGTTTTACGTTAAGTGATTATTCTACTTTGCTGGGAATGGTTGATATGGAGCAATTAGCTTTGGGTGGGAAGGTGGTTTTTTAGCATCGTTTTGAATTGAGGTACAGGTAGGGTTTGTTTGGCAATGACAGGTAATGAATTCCAAATTTTCGTGCCTTTTATGTGCATTGAGTTTTTACATAGTGTTAGGTGGACACGGGGAACATCGAGGAGTGATCTGTGTCTAGTGTTATGGTCATGTGTCCTGTTAAAATTAGTAAGGAGAAGTTTGAGTGGTGGGTTAATATCTGCATAGAGTGTTCTATGTATGTAATAGGCACAGTAAAAGTATGGATGTCTTGTATGGTGAGTAAGTTTAGGTTTTGAATATTGGTGGAGTATGTTGCCTGGAGTGAGAATTTGTTATCATTCTAACTGCTGCCTTTTGTTGTGTTATTAGTGGTCTGAGATGAGTTATTGATGTAGAGCCCCATGCGCAGATTCCATAGGTGAGGTAGGGGTAAATGAGTGAGTGATATAGGGTAAGGAGAGCTGGTTGTGGAACATAGTACCGTATCTTGGATAGTATTCCCACGGTCTTTGAGACTTTCTTGGAGATTTGTTGTATATGTGTCTGAAATTTGAGGCCACTGTCTAGATGTATTCCTAAGAATTTTCCCTCTGTGAGTTTTGCGATAGGGGACCCGTTTATCATTATGTTAAGTGGTGCGTTTGTAGCTCTGTTCCCAAACTGGATAAAATAGGTTTTATCAATATTGAGAGTAAGTTTGTTGGTCATCATCCAGGTAGATATTTTCTGCAATTCAGTATTTGCAGTGTTGGCTAGTGTGTCTGGGCTTGGGTGAGAGATAACGTATGTAGTGTCATCTGCAAAAAGTATGGGTTTGAGTAGTTGAGATGCATTTGGTAGGTCGTTAATGTAAATGAGAAAGAGTAGTGGGCCAAGAACACTTCCTGTGGGACACCTATGGTAATAGTTTGCGTGGTGGAGCTAGCTCCATTTGTGTACACATATTGGTTTCTGTTGCTAAGGTATGATTTTAGGTAGTTTAGGAGTGTCCTCTTATACCATAGTGCGATAATTTTAAGTGTAACAGATCATGGTCAACTGTATCAAAAGCTTTACGTAAATCAATGAAGATTCCCACTGGGATTTCTTTTTTCTCAAGGGCGGTGTAAATTATTTCTAACATGTGTATAATGGCATCATTTGTATTTTTATTAGGCCTGAATCCAAATTGACAGTGGTTGAGTACGTTGTTGGAGGTGAGGTAGGAATATATTTGTCTATGAATTAATTTTTCAAAGATTTTGGAGAGAAGGGGTAAGTTAGATATCGGCCTGTAGTTATTCAGGTCTGCTTGATCTCCTCCTCGCTATTTTGAGTATTGATGGGAAGGTAGAGGATTCAATGGATTTGTTAAAAAGTGTTGCAATAATTGGTGAAAGAACTTGAGAGGCTTTTTTGTATATATAAGGTGGTAAGTTATTTAGGTCACCTGCTTTGTTTTTTAATGTGTTGATTATAAGTGAAACTTCTATTGGGTTGGTTGGGGCTAGGAATAGTGTGTTCGGATAGGTGCCAGTGAGATAGTCGTTAGGTGGAGTATTAGAACTTGGGATTTTGCTTGCCAGCTTTTTACCTATGGTGGAGAAGAAATCATTGAGTTTGTTTGCTGTTTCAATAGGTGGGAGTAGGGGTTCATCTGGTTTTGTTAGTTTGATTGTTCTGTTTGTGGATATCTTTTTTGTTCCTAGAATTTCAGATAGGGTTTTCCAGGTCTTTTTTATATCACCCTTTAAGTTATGTAATCTGTTCTCATAGTACAGTTTTTTTGACCTTCTTATCAGACTCGTTAGGTTTGATGAGTAGCGTTTTGTTTGTTCTCTTGATATTTGTCCCATTCTGTACTGTTTTTCATATAGGTGCTTTATATTAATGGACTTGAGTATGCTGGGGGTTAGCCAGGGACTATTTAATCTTTTAGTTGTGATTTGTTTAGTTTTTTTAGGGCAGTGCAGGGCTTATCTGAGTGAGCTGAGCTCATGACGTAGAACTACGGTTTGGATCCAGAACTCAAAGCCGTAGAACTATGGCACGGACCCTGAAAGGGTTAACCATGAACGATCATTCCTCATATTTTATTAAACAAGAAATAGGGTAACTTGATTTTTAAATGATGAATTCAAAATAGAAGGCAAATGTAATATAAGAGAGACCTGGGAACATGATTAATGAATAAAGGAAATGTTTTAGTGCCAGGAATCTCTACAGTGTTTATTATGGATGCTTATTTTTAAAGAGAGTGGTGAAGCAATGTAAAAAGAGAGCAAATAAGAGAGTGGGTGAGATGTTATCAACAAATTTTGTTGAAAATAAGAAAAAGTTTTCGAGTGAGATTAATAAGTTGAGGAAGCCTAGGGAACAAATGGATTTGACAGTTAAAAATAGGAGAGGAGAGTTATTAAATGGAGAGTTAGAGGTATCGGGAAGATGGAGGGAATATTTTGAGGAGTTGTTAACCCTTTGGGTGTCGACAGGCCTTCTCGGAAACATGTTCTCAGGGTCGAAAATTCTTTTGAAAAAAAAAAAAATTCTTATGAAATGATAGAGAATCTTTTTCCGATCACAACACCACCAAAATTACGAAATTTGATCGAAAACTAACGGAATTATGCTTTTGCGAAGTTAGAGGTATTGTTGACATTGACGCATTGGCGATTTCACCCACTTCGAGCCCTATTTTCGGCAAATTCCAATGTTTCAGTCTACTAAAATTATAGCTATTTTGCTAGAACTCCATTTCTTCTATCGATTGAGTACAAGAAACCACCTATTTACCAATTTCAACTACATAAAATAGTGGTCAGAAAATGGCAATTTTCCAATTTCACACAAATTTCAAATGATGCCAATTTCAAAATAGGGTCCAGAATAAACAAGGCAGACATTCCTGGCACTAAAATAACATCTTCTCACAAAAAATAGAAGATTTACTGTTATGTATACAACTGCATCATTGTAAAAATGGTATAAATAATATCAGAGCACTTGTGCATGAATATTAGACTCACCATTTGATGTGTATTGGACGCATGGTGTGATTTGTTTACTCTTGAACATCGTCAAAAATCGAACATTTTCGCTACTTTGAGCTCAATTTCAAGGTACTTGTCATCGTCAAACCAATCAAAATCATCTCTATTTCTGTAATATATCTTCCATTCTATCAATTGAGACCAAGAAAACGAGAATACATCAATAAATACTATACGAAAATAGACTGCAAAGTCGGTTTTAATAAAAAAAAAACGGTCAGAGTTTATTTTTTCTCATTATGCAGTGTGTGCTGCAGGATTTTTTTTATACTGCGCAGACTGACCACACAGACCCATTTTTTCATATGTAGGCCTACCAGACGTTTTTTGCTTAATTTGAGGCCGCTAGAATTTAGGCATACTAGTACGGCACCAACCCCTGCTCGTAAAACGTAATAGTACCTCACCGACCCTCAAAGGGTTAAATGTTGATGAAGACAGGGAAGCTGTGATTTCGTGTATAGGGCAAGGAGGAATAACATCTTGTAGGAGTGTGGAAGAGCCAGTTGTGAGTGTGGGGGAAGTTCGTGAGGCAGTGGATAGAATGAAAGGGGGTAAGGCAGCTGGGATTGATGGGATAAAGATAGAAATGTTAAAAGCAGGTGGGGATATAGTTTTGGAGTGGTTGGTGCTATTATTTAATAAATGTATGGAAGAGGGTAAGGTACCTAGGGATTGGAAGAGAGCATGTATTGTTCCTTTGTATAAAGGCAAAGGGGACAAAAGAGAGTGCAAAAATTATAGGGAAATAAGTCTGTTGAGTGTACCTGGTAAAGTGTATGGTAGAGTTATTATTGAAAGAATTAAGAGTAAGACAGAAAGCAGGATAGCAGATGAACAAGGGGGCTTTAGGAAAGGTAAGGGGTGTGTAGACCAAGTGTTTACAGTGAAACATATAGGTGAACAGTATTTGGATAAGGGTAAAGATGTTTTTGTGGCATTTATGGATTTGGAAAAGGCGTATGATAGGGTAGATAGGGGGGCAATGTGGCAGATGTTGCAGGTGTATGGAATAGGAGGTAGGTTACTGAAAGCAGTGAAGAGTTTTTATGAGGATAGTGAGGCTCAGGTTAGAGTGTGTAGGAGGGAGGGGGACTATTTCCCAGTAAAAGTGGGCCTTAGACATGGATATGTGATGTCATTGTGGTTGTTCAATAATATCTTTATATCTTTATTTACTACAAGTACATGTACAGTGGTACCTCGAGTTACGGTATTTTTTCGTTCGAGAATGCTGTTCAAGTGCCATTACCAAACAATTTATCCCCATAAGGAATAATGTAAAATAGACTAGTCCTTTTACACCCCCAAAAATATACTTACAAAAGCATTTAAAAAAATAAACTTACATAAAAGGGCGATTTTGGGGACCATCGTAACTCGAGGTACCACTGTCCATGGTATACAGGCCTAGCTGACATCAGTGACATACTACTATATAGAAAGTCCCTTGTTATGCTGAGCATTTCGGGCAGATTAGGTCAGTGTCCTAGGATGCGACTCACACCAGTCGACTAACACCCAGGTACCCTACACTACACACAACCCGCACATATAAAAGGGAGGAGCTTACGACGACGTACCCATTTTACTGATGGGGAACATAAACAACAGGTGTAAAGAAACACGCCCAATGTTTCTGCCCTGGCTGGGAATCGAACCCAGGCCCTTGCCGTGTGAAGCGAGAGCTTTAGCCACAAGACCACCAGAGCCCCCATATTTATAGATGAGGTTGTAAGAGAAGTGAATGCGAGGGTCTTGGCAAGAGGTGTGGGGTTAAAAGATAAAGAATCAAATACAAAGTGGGAGTTGTCACAGTTGCTTTTTGCTGATGACACTGTGCTTTTGGGAGATTCTGAAGAGAAGTTTCAGAGTTTGGTGGATGAATTTGGTAGGGTGTGTAAAATATGAAAATTAAATTGAATATAGGAAAGAGTAAGATGATGAGGATAACAAAAAGATTAGGTGACGATAGATTGGATATCAGATTGGAGGGAGAGAGTATGGAGGAGGTGAATGTATTCAGATATTTGGGAGTGGACATGTCAGCAGATGGGTCTATGGAGGATGAGGTGAATCATAGAATTGATGAGGGGAAAAGGGTGAGTGGAGCACTTCGGAGTCAGTGGAGACAAAGAACCTCGTCCATGGAATTAATGAGGGGAATGTATGAGAGTATAGTTATACCAACACTCTTATATGGGTGTGAAGCATGGGTGATGAATGTTGCAATGAGGAGAAGGCTGGAGGCAGTGGAGATGTCATGTCTGATGTCAATGTGTGGTGTGAATATAATGCAGAGAATTCAGAGTTTGGAAATTAGGAGGAGGTGCAGGATTACCAAAACTATTATCCAGAGAGCTGAGGAGGGGTTGTTGAGGTGGTTCGGACATGTAGAGAGAATGGAACGAGACAGAATGACTTCGAGAGTGTATAAATCTGTAGTGGAGGGAAGGCAGGGTAGGGGTCGGCCTAGGAAAGGTTGGAGGGAGGGGGTAAAGGAGGTTTTGTGTGCGAGGGGCTTGGACTTCCAGCAAGCATGTGTGAGCGTATTTGATAGGAGTGAATGGAGACAAATGGTTTTTAATACTTGACGTGCTGTTGGAGTGTGAGCAAAGTAACATTTATGAAGGAATTCAAGGAAACCGGCAGGCCGGACTTGAGTCCTGGAGATGGGAAGTACAGTGTCTGCACTCTGAAGGAGGGGTGTTAATGTTGCAGTTTTATAACTGTAGTGTAAAGCACCCCTCTGGCAAGACAGTGATGGAGTGAATGATGATGAAAGTTTTTCTTTTTCAGGCCACCCTGCCTTGGTGGGAATCAGCCGATGTGTTAATAAAAAAAAAAATTATTTTTAATTTGGATTTTTTTTAATTTTGCATAAAATTGGCTAAATTAGTTTTCTGTGCACTTTATAGGGTAATTTTGATAGTTGAATGGGTGGTTTATAGTGCTCAATCGATATACCAGAAGGCATTCTAGTGAAATAGCTAAGAATTTAGTCAAATTAAGCAATTGAATTGTCTTAAAATAGGACTCCATATGGCAAAATCACAGAGGCATAAATTGCTCCCGGACTGCTAACTTTTCTCCTATGTAATTCCGTAAATTGTCCGTCAGATTTTGTATTTTTGGTGCCATTTCTTTCAGAAAAAGATTCCCTACCATTTCAGAAGAAGAAAAAAAATTCTTGAATAATGTGGACACTGTGAGCACTTTTAATTTCAGAGGATCTGGACAGTGAAAGGGTTAATTTTGGAAGTTCCAACAGTGAAGAGGTTAATGGACTATTAGGGTCAAGGAGGGTGTCCAATAAAGCCAGTTGTCCATTTTCTCCGAATTATGAGTACAGTCGTACCCCGGATTTTGTCAGTAATTCGTTCCAGAATGCTGTTCGAGTGCCGTTACTGAATGAATTTGTTCTCATAAGGATGAATTCAATTCAAATTCAAATTCTTTATTTCATGTAATACAAGGTGGGGGGTACTTATAGTTATACATTAAAGTTGATATTACAAGATGGCCAATAATAGGCCTAGGTATGCCTAGGCTTTTCAGGCAGTCTTATGATAGGTCTTACTCAATAGCTATACAATGAATATACAGTGAATAAATTAGATTAGTCTATTTCAGACCCCCAAAAATACACTTACAAAAGCACTCACAAAAATACACTTACATAATTGTTTGAGTTGGGAGTTGTACGAAATCCGGGGTACCACTGTATTTTACCTTAAACATAACAGTAACAGACAATTCTGGATTTAACGGACTTTGTCCTGTAAATCTGAAATGAATTTACCCAATAAACCATAAGAAAAACATTTAAATTGGGAGTTATTAAATCAAAGTTTTGTAGACAATTTTGTTGCTGAAGTGTTTTATGTTAAATGTTAGAGTACAGTAGGTTAAGTTTTGCATGTGAAGAAATAAGAAATTTTAATTTTATTAATCCGCGAATGGCTTCTTTTTTATTTTCCTGCTAAAGTTATTCTGGTATTTTTCCTATGAAGTGTAAATTTTGTATTTAGCAATTTACATACATTATAAAAATCTTATAAGAAATGAAGCCAAGGGTTATAAAGCACCACATCTGCTAAAGCAAGGTAAGTGCAGGTATTGTACATACATGTTGTATCATAATTAAAAAACATGTACGTATATTGACTAACTAACATTTCATTAAACCACAATTGGACTTTTTGCTATTGTCCCTTCATTGCTGCAGCTTGTGGGAAACTGTATTCACATGTTCATGCAATGGAAGCACTAGACTTAAACATGTTCATCTTATGCAAGAATTGTCAGACCATCCTGACAGTCCAACATCTCTTGACTGAGTGTTTTGTTCATCAGAGAGCACACCAACTTCCTTTCAAATGTCTCCTTCATCCTGACTTACTTACTTTATGTGCTCTCCTTTGTGGTGACCCCCATCTTTAGTGCAGACACTCTTATGTCCTTACATGCTTACCTTGTCTGCCATCCTCTCTGATGGTACCACCTTTGCTGCAGACCCTCCTACATCCTGACATGCTTGCTTTATCTCTCTTCCTCTCTGTTGGTCCCACTCTTGATGTAGATTCATTCTTTTGATTTCTTAACTGACTCCAATTTTCTTCATCAACTGTCATCCATTCCTCCATCTTTTCAGTTGATGTTTTTCATTCAACACCTCCACCCTTTTCTCCTTCACAACTCCCTTACTATCCCTTTCCCTTTTGCCATGCAGCACTGTGGTATCCTTATGCATTTAGATGTTTCCTTGAATAAATGGGTCAAATAGATACATACTGTATAAGGAACTTCTTGAGCATAATAGTACTGAGTGGAACATACTAGAGAAGGAATTATTTGTAATGTTAAGACAAACTCAGTATGCACTGTCAATTATAAATATTAAACCAGAGATAAAACTATTCTTGGAGATCTATAGCATAATGTGTAGACAAATACAAGCCACAGATATCTCTGATATCCCATGTGTTTGACTATGCTGAGTATAAACGCCACATAAAAGAATTTAGTGTAAATTTATGTAGAGTAAATACAAATGTCAAATACATCTCGGTTATTAAAAAAAAATATTATTATCTTAATATCACTATTGCTGTATTAACATACAGTATGAGTAATAATAATATTAAAATTATCAATACATTTAATAAACTTGTCTTCACACAACTGAATTATATTCAACTTAGCATTCAAATAATTTCACTTCAAATTTACAACTATTGTATATAATGTCAAATACATAGATTTAAGTTCTAATTTCCGTCTGCCTCAAATGACTAAGGGTGGATTGCATTAAATGACCAGGGACAATTAACTACATTTTGAAAATAGTCTTTTGTGTTCGTATCCTGGAGTCTACCTGGAGAGAATTCCAGGGGTCAACGCCCCTGCGGCCCGGTCCGTGACCAGGCCGCCTGTTGGACCAGAGCCTGATCAACCAGGCTGTTACTGCTGGCCGCACGCAGTCCAACGTACGAACCACTGCCCGGCTGGTCAGGTACCGACTTTAGGTGCCTGTCCAGTGCCTGCTTGAAGACAGCCAGGGTTTGTTGGTAATCCCCCTGATGTATGCTGGGAGGCAGTTGAACAATCTTGGGCCCCTGACACTTATTGTGTTGTCCCTCAACGTGCTAGTGGCACCCTGCTCTTCATTGGGGGGATGTTACATCGCCTGCCGAGTCTTTTGCTTTCGTAGGGAGTGATTTTTGTGTGCAAGTTTGGTACTAAGCCCTCGAGAATTTTCCATGTGTATATAATAATGTATTTCTCCCGCCTGCGTTCTAGAGAGTACAGGTTTAGGAACTTCAAGCGTTCCCAGTAGTTGAGGTGGTTTATCGCACTTATGCGTGCGGTGAAGGTTTTCTGCACATTTTCAAGGTCAGCAATTTCACCCGCCTTGAAAGGTGCAGTTAGTGTGCAGCAATATTCCAGCCTAGATAGAACAAGCGATCTGTAAAGTATCAACATGGGCTTGGCATCCCTGGTTTTGAAGGTTCTCATTATCCATCCTGTCATTTTTCGAGCAGATGCAATTGCTACTTTGTTATGGTCCTTGAAGGTGAGATCCTCTGACATGATCACTCCCAGGTCTTTGACATTAGTTTTTCGCTCTATTGTGTGGTTGGAATTAGTTTTGTACTCCGATGAGATTTTAATTTCTTCACGTTTTCCGTATCTGAGTAATTGAAATTTCTCATCATTGAACTTCATATTGTTTTCTGCAGCCCATTTAAAGATTTGGTTTATGTCTGCTTGGAGTCTTGCAGTGTCTTCAACGGTGGACACTGTCATACAGATTCGGGTGTCATCTGCAAAGGAAGACACAGCACTGTGGCTTATATCCCTTTCAATGTCTGATATGAGGATGAGGAATAGGATGGGAGCAAGTACTATGCCTTGTGGAACAGAGCTTTTCACAGTAGCTGCCTCAGACTTTACTCTGTTGACTACTACTCTTTGTGTTCTACATGTTAGGAAATTATAGATCCATCTACCAACTTTTCCTGTTATTCCTTTATCACGCATTTTGTGTGCTATTACACCATGGTCACACTTGTCAAAGGCTTTTGCAAAATCTGTGTATATAACATCTGCATTCTGTTTATCTTCTAGAGCATCCAGGACCTTGTCGTAGTGGTCCAGTAGTTGGGACAGACAGGAGCGGCCTGCTCTAAACCCATGCTGTCCTGGGTTGTGCAATTGATGGGTATCAAGATGGGTGGCGATCTTGCTTCTTAGAACCCTTTCAAAGATTTTTATGATATGGGACGTTAGCGCAATTGGTCTGTAGTTCTTTGCTATTGCTTTACTGCCCCCTTTGTGGAGCGGGGCTATGTCTGTTGTTTTTAGTAGCTGCGGGACTATCCCAGTGTCCATGCTTCCTCTCCATAAGATGTTAAAAGCATGTGATAGGGGCTTCTTGCAGTTCTTGATGAACACGGAGTTCCATGAGTCTGGGCCTGGAGCAGAGTGCATGGGCATGTCATTTATTGCCTTTTCGAAGTCATTTGGCATCGTGGTGATGTCAGAAAGGCATGCGTCTGTCAAATTCTGTGGCACTCATAAAAAATTCATTTAGGTTTTCGATTTTCAGTCTGGTTAGTGGCTCGCTAAAAACTGAGTCATACTGGGACTTAAGTAACTCACTCATTTCCTTGCTGTCATCTGTGTAGGACCCATCCCGTTTAAGTAGGGGCCCAATACTGGTTATTGTTCTCGACTTTGATTTTGCATAGGTAAAGAAATACTTTGGGTTTCTTTCAATTTCATTTATGGCTTTTTGTTCTTCCCGTGTCTCTTGATTCCTGTA
Organism: Cherax destructor; assembly: GCA_009830355.1. Classification (NCBI taxonomy): domain Eukaryota; kingdom Metazoa; phylum Arthropoda; class Malacostraca; order Decapoda; family Parastacidae; genus Cherax; species Cherax destructor. The sequence goes on along the minus strand of WNWK01015823.1, from coordinate 29,825 downwards.
AGATTCCTTTAGTTTTAATTCAATGTTTGCTATTTCTCTGACTAGTGTCTCCCTACGTATTTCAGAGATATTGGCCTCCTGTAGCCGCTCCGTTATTCTTTGCCTTCGCCTGTATAGGGAGCGCCTCTCTCTTTCTAGTTTGCATCTTCTCCTCCTTTTCCTTAAGGGAATTTGCCTTGAGCAAACCTCGAGTACCACAGAGTTAATTTGTTCTAGACATAGGTTGGGATCCGTGATGCTTAGGCAATCTTCCCAGTTTATATCATTTAGGACTTGGTTTACTTGGTCCCACCTTATGTTTTTGTTATTGAAGTTGAATTTGGAGAAAGCTCCCTCGCGGCTGATTACATTTTGTTGATCTGGGGCTCCCCGCATGCATGTCTGGACCTCTATTATGTTGTGATCTGAGTATATTGTTTTTGATATGATGACATTTCGTATCAGATCATCATTGTTGGTGAAGATGAGGTCCAGCGTATTCTCTAATCTTGTGGGCTCCACTATTTGCTGGTTTAAGGTGAATTTGTTGCAGAGATTTAAAAGTTCATGCATGTGTGAATTTTCATCTGAGCTGCTTCCTGGTGTTATCTCTGCTACCACATTGTTTGCAATGTTCCTCCATTTTAGGTGCCTGAGGTTGAAATCCCCCACGTCGGCCGCTTCCCACCGACGCAGGGTGACCCAAAAAGAAAGAAAAAAACTTTCATCATTCAACACTTTCACCATCACTCATACATAATTACTGTCTTTGCAGAGGTACTCAGATACGACAGTTTAGATGTCTCTCCAAACAGCCAATATCCTAAACCCCTCCTTTAAAGTGCAGGCATTGTACTTCTCATTTCCAGGGCTCATGTCTGGCTAACCGGTTTCCCTGAATCCTTTCACAAAATATTACCCTGCTCACACTCCAACAGCTTGTCAGGTCCCAAAACCCATTCGTCTTCATTCACTCCTATCTAACACGCTCACACACATGCTTTCTGGAAGTCCAAGCCCCTCGCCCACAAAACCTCCTTTAACCCCTTCTTCGAACCCTACCCCGCCTTCCTTCCCCAATAGATTTATACGCTCTCCAAGTCATTCTACTTTGTTCCATGCTCTCTAAATGACCAAACCACCTTAACAACCCCTCTTCAGCCCTCTGACTAATACTTTTAGTAACTCCACACCTCCTAATTTCCACACTACAAATTCTCTGCATAATATTTACACCACACATTGCCCTTAAACATGACATCTCCACTGCCTCCAGCCGCCTCCTCGCTGCAGCATTTACAACCCATGGTTCACACCCATATAAGAGTGTTGGTACCATTATACTCTTGTACATTCCCTTCTTTGCCTTCATGGATAACGTTCTTTGTCTCCACAGATTCCTCAACACACCACTCACCTTTTTTTCTTCGTCAATTCTATGGTTTATCTCATCCTTCATAAACCCATCCGCTGACAAGTCAACATTATCTAAATCATTTGATACCCTCATCACCTTACTCTTATCTATATTCACTTTCAACTTTCTACCTTTACACACCCTCCCAAACTCATCAACTAACCTTTGCAACTTTTCTTTAGAATCTTCCAAAAGCACAGTATCATCAGCAAAAAGTAACTGTGTAAACTCCCATGTTGTATTTGATTCCCCAAAATTTAATCTCACCCCTCTCCCCATCACTTTTTTTACAACCCCATCTATAAATACATATGTTAAACAACCATGGTGACATTACACATTCCTGTCTAAGACCCACTTTTACTGGGAAGTAATCTCCCTCTCTCCTACACACCCTAATCTGAACCTCACTATCCTCATAAAAACTCTTTACAGCATTTAGTAACTTACTACCTATTCCATACATTTGCAACATCTGCTACATTGTTCCTCTATCCATTCTATCATATGCCTTTTCTAAATCCATAAATGCAATGAAAACTTCCCTGCCTTTATCTAAATACTGTTCACATATATGCTTCAATGTAAACTCTTGATCTACACATCCCCTACCCATTCTAAAGCCTCCTTGCTCATCTGCAATCCTGCTCTCTGTCTTACCTCTAATTCTTTCAATAATAACCCTACCATACAATTTACCTGGTATACTCAGTAAACTTCTTCTTTCAACACGTCGGCCATTTCCCACCGAGGCAGGGTGGCCCAAAAGGAAAAATGAAAGTTTCTCCTTTTTCTTCTTCTTTCAACACGTCGGCCGTTTCCCACCGAAGTAGGGTGGCCCAAAAGAAAAAACGAAAGTTTCTCCTTTTACATTTAGTAATATATACATTAGAAGGGGTTACTAGCCCCTTGCACCTGGCATTTTAGTCGCCTCTTACGACACGCATGGCTTACGGAGGAAGAATTCTGTTCCACTTCCCCATGGAGAGAGGAAATAAGAACAAGAACTAGTAAGAAAATAGAAGAAAACCCAGAGGGGTGTGTATATATATGCTTGTACATGTGTAACGTGACCTAAGTGTAAGTAGAAGTAGCAAGATGTACCTGAAATCTTGCATGTTTATGAGACAGAAAAAAGACACCAGCAATCCTACCATCATGTAAAAACAATTACAGGCTTTCGTTTTACACTCACTTGGCAGGACGGTAGTACCTCCCTGGGCTGTCTACCAACCTACTACCTAGGACTCGGTAAACTACTACTTCTTTCAACAAGTCGGCTGTTTCCCACCAAGGTGGGGTGGCCCAAAGAGAAAAACAAAAGTTTCTCTTTTTAACTTTAGTAATATGTATATACAGGAGAAGGGGTTACCAGCCCCTTGCTCCCGGCATTTTAGTCGACTCTTACGACACGCATGACTTACGGAGGAAGAATTCTGTTCCACTTCCCCATGGAGAAACTCAGTAAACGTATTCCCCTATAATTTTTACAATATCTTTTGTCCTCCTTCCCTTTATATAAAGGAATTATACACGTTCTCTGCCAATCCGTAGGTACCTTCCCCTCTTTCATACATTTATTAAACAAAAATACCAACCACTCCAACACTATATCTCCCCCTGCTTTTAACAATTTTGTCATGATCCCATCAGTTCCAGCTGCTTTACCTCCTTTCATTCTACGCAATACCTCATGCAACAACAACACAACACAAGCAAACAGAATCTTTCTGTAGATTTAAGTGATGCAGTATGGTATATGTGTTTATGATGGATGGATTTTTTGTGTCATATTAAGTAAATCCTTTCTTTTATTCCAGAGTGTGGAAAAATTATTAGATGATGCCATTTCTACCACATCTCAGGACTTGGAGAGAAGGCAAACTGTAATCAAGCAAAAAGCTTTAATGCACAGGCTTACCCAAATATCAAACAGGTATCTTTTGTTATTTTGTTGTTTTTCATTTAATTATTATCGCATCTAATGCTATATTTTTTCATGTATTATTGAATTACAGCCAGTGCTTCTATAAAGCTTCTCTATATAGTGAGAGTGTTTTTATTATTATTTCTTTTCTTCTTTCAACACGTCGGCTGTTTCCCACCAAGGCAGGGTGGCCTGAAAAAGAAAAACTTTCATCGTCATTCACTCCATCACTGTTTTGCCAGATGCACACTCACAATACAGTTATAAAACTGAAACATTAACACCCCTTCTTCAAAGTGTAGACACTGTACTTCCCATCTCCAGGACTCAAGTCCGGCCTGCTGGTTTCCCTGAATCCCTTCATAAATGTTACCTTGCTCACACTCCAACAACACATCAAGTCCTAAAAACCATTTGCCTCCATTCGCTCCTATCTATAACACGCTCATGCATGCTTTCTGGAAGCCCAAGCCCCTCACACACAAAACCTCCTTTGCCCCCTCCCTCCAACCTTTCCTAGGGCGACCTCTACCCCGCCTTCCCTCCACTACAGATTTATAGACTTGAAGTCATTCTATTTTCTTCCATCCTCTCTACATGTCCAAACCACCTCAACAACCCCTCCTCAGCCCTCTGGATAATAGTTTTGGCAATCCCGCACCTCCTTCTCATTTTCAAACTATGAATTCTCTTCATTATATTCACACCACACATTGCTTTCAGACATGACATCTCCACTGCCTCCAGCCTTCTCTTTGTTGCAACATTCACCACCCATATAAGAGCGTTGGTATAACTATACTCTCATTCATTCCCCTCTTTGCTTCCATGGACAAAGTTCTTTGTCTCCATAGACTCTTAAGTGCACCACTCACCTTTTTCCCCTCATCAATTCTATGATTCACCTCATTTTTCATAGACCCATCTGCTGACACGTCCACTCCTAAATATCAAAATACATTCACCTCCTCCATACGCTCTCCCTCCAATCTGATATCCAGTCTTTCGTCACCTTATTTTTTTGTTATCCTCATCACCTTACTCTTTCCTATATTCACTTTTAATTTTCTTCTTTTACATACCCTACCAAACTCATCAACCAACCTCTTCAATCTCTCTTCAGAATCTCCCAAAAGCACAGTGTCATCAGCAAAGTGCAACTGTGAGAACTCCCACTTTGTGTTAGATTCTTTGTATTTTAACCCCACACCTTTTGCTGACACCCAAGCATTCACTTCTCTTACAACTCCATCTATAAATATATTGAAGAACCATGGTGACATCACACCATGAGATTAAAAAAACATCACACACACACACACTAAGACTCGGGCCATGTAAACCCCCTCTTCCATCCCCCAAAACACAAACACACACACACACGCACGCATGTACATGTACAATAATGAGTCTTCACACACTCACTGAACAGACTAATTCTCTCATATCTAGGCCAAAATTTACTGCTCACAGCTTATCTGAGGAAGCTGAGCTCAAAATGTAGATCTGTGTGAGGGACCCTGGCATCAATGACATATCTATGTGATGGACAGTGAAAGAGTTAAACACCTTTAGCGACTTTTCTTTCCGTAATTGATCATTTACTATTACTTCTACTCTTTCTTTGGCTCTATTTCTTTCAGTAATCCCCAGTCTAACCTCATTTACTAATCCCCATTGACATTCTCCCTTCCCTTTTAGCTTTGTTTCACTTTATGCTGGAACATCCAGCTTCTTTTCATCCATAACTTTATCAATCGGTTCTTTCTTTCCATCTGGTCATTCAGACAACCCAACTTTAAAATTTGCTTCCATATATTTAAATTCTATTTTAAAGTTGGTCAGTGTTGTTGTAATTAAAGACTTCCAAGGCACAAACTGCAACAAGCCCTTCTTTACGAATATTTCAGACCATCTTGGACCATTAACAAGTTATAATCATTTGATTTGATAATGGTGCAGGACAGCCCAAAAAGTCATCTAAAATTTCCTCTTTTAAGTGTGGGTTATTTGTGAATTGTTCCTGCCACTGATTTTTATTCTTATTCTTCTGTAGTAATCTCTGCCTCCTATCTTCTGGTAAAAACAAAGATCTTGTATCAAGAGATGGCAAATAAGAGGCATGGGTGCCCTTATAAAAAATGGGAGATGAGTCAAGAAGACCCTGGTTGGTGTTGATGCACGTGTTAATTCTAAAGTTTGCTAGCTAGACCCGAAGCACAGGGAAAGGTGCAAGTGTGAAACAGAATACTGTGGTACCTCTACTTACGAGCAGCTCCCAACTCGAACAATTATGTAAGTGTATTTTTGTAGGTGCTTTTGTAAGTGTATTATTGGGGGTCTAAAATGGATTAACCTAATTTTCATTATTTCTTATGGGAAAATTTCTTTCGGTATCGGCACTTGAATAGCCGACTGGAACGAATTTTGCTCGTAAGTAGAGGTACTACTGTACTGTGACAGACTAGGGAATCATAGTCAGTCCAATCCAGAAGCAGAAGTGTCAGACATCTTAAGTCAAATGAACAAAGGAAGTCATGGAGATAAGTTTGAGCTGAATGGAACCGGAAGCACCAGGGATGGAAGTGTTCAACTGTGTCTAGCCGATTGAGATACCACCAACAGGCAGGGAAGGCAAGTATGTGGGGACATGGAATCAGATCAGTGCTACTTTCTGTGCCTGGGTTGGGTACCTTACCCTTAAGCAAAAACCTCCATCTGACTGAAGGGTTAGCAAAACTGTCCACTCACACAATAGGAGTGCCTAACAATTTCATTAACATGATCTGGTGATAATACTCTGTCAGTGATACTTCCAGGTCCCTCTCTATATCTGAGGGTTTCATGCTGTATTACACACCTTATATATTTTGTGTGACCTGTTTTTGCTTTCTCCCATGGCACTGATCTACATTAAATTTCATCTATCTTTCTCTTCACTTATTCAATGTATTCAAGTCTTCATGTATCACTGAAGCAGGGTGGCCCAAAAAGAAAAACAAAAGTTCCTCTTTTTAAATTTAGTAATTTTTACAGGAGAAGGATTACTAGCCCCTTTCTCCTGGCATTTTAGTCACCTCTTATGACACGTATGGCTTATGGAGGAAGAATTCTTTTCCACTTCCCTATGGAGATAAGAGGAAATAAAGAAGAACAAGAACTATTAAGAAAATAGAAGAAAACCCAGATGGATATGTTTATATATGCATGTACATGCATGTGTAGTGTGACCTAAGTGTAAGTAGAAGTAGCAAGATATACCTGTTATCCCACGTGTTTATGAGACAGAAAAAAGACTCCAGCAATCCTACCATCATGTAAAATAATTACAGGTTTCCGTTTCACACTCGCTCATTCATTCATTAGCTGTCTTTCCATAAATGTGCAGACCTTCACAGTTGTCCTTCCAAACTGCAACATTGTGTGATAAATGGTTTTCAAAATCACCAAGTTGAAGATTGAGACATGTATGCGACTGTATGGCAAAATGTTTCCTTAATAAAGATTCCCATATGTTGCATAAATGTCTCAATCTTCAAACTGCAACATTACCATCCATCTTTTAAGAATGCAGGCACTCTGCTGCCTATCTCATGGAATCAAATTTGGCTAACTGGTTTTTACCTGAATCCCCTCATAAATGTTACCTTACTCACAGTACAACAACACATCAAATCCAAAAACAATATCGGTCTTCACTCACTTCAAACTAACGCACATTTGCTTGCTGGATGCTCAGGTCAATATTCCTCAGATCCTCCTTCACTGTCTGCCTCCAAACCTTCCTGGGATGTTTCCTATTTTTTCTTACATCCATCTTAGATTAATTAACCCTCTTGGTCAACCTGTTTTGCTTCATTTTATCTAAATGACCAAACCTTCTCAACAACTCAATTATACATCGTTCACCACCACGCTGTCTTCTAATATCTTTTAATCTCCTTATCCTCTACATAATGGTTACACTACTTATTGATTATGAGTATAACATCACCACCACCTCCAGCTGCCTTATCGCTGCAGTATACAAAGATCATGTTTCATACTTATACAGAAGTGTTGGCCAACTGTTCTCTGGTACATTTTCCTTTTTATCCCTCTGATAAACATTTTTCTTGCATAGATGTCTCCACACATCACCTACCTTTTTTTTCCTTTATCTATCCTTATCTATTCTGATTCGTCTCATCTTTCCTAGATCTGTCTGTTAACACTACTTCCAAATATCTAGGTAATATATTTACTTTTTCTTTGCAACTTCTCTCCAATCTGATGCTTACTTTCATTGCATAGACTTTTTCTTACTTTCAACACCTTCCCCTTGTTTTCTTTCCACTTTCTTATTTCACATGCTCCCAAACTCTCTCATTCACATTTGTAACTTTTCTTTTGAATCTCTCAAAGCAGTGTACTCTTTGAAGGATTTCCTTAGAGAATGTGGCATTCAACAAGTAAATGTGTTTCAACACATATAAGATAAAACGTATCTTCCATTTCTGTGCTTCCATTGCATATATTAAAAGACAAAATCTCATATCATTAATTTGTATTACAATATTTATCATACACAGGTTAGAACGGCTAGAAGCTCTGTTAAAATCTGGTGGAAGGGATGGTATTTGTGGAGATGTTGTCAGTGAGGACTCTGGTTCAGGAGAGGGTGACCTTGTGGATCGTTTAGCTGCTGAAGTAAACCACCTCAACTTTTTGGTGTCTCACTGTGAGGGTGCAGCACTTCTTGATGTCTGTAAACCAGTAAGGATTTGTGCTTTGAACTTCTGTTAAGATAAGATAAGATTTTGTTTGGATTTTTAACCCCAGAGAGTTAGCCATCCAGGATAACCCAGGAAAGTCAGTGCTTAAGCGAGGACTATCTACGTATCTTAATTCCATTGGAGTCCTTAAATTTTGTCCCCCAGGATGCGACCCATACCAGTCGACTAACACCCAGGTACCTACTTGCTTGCTAGGTGAACGAGACAACAGGTGTGAGGAAACACACTTAATGTTTCCACCCTTGCCAGGGATCAAACCAGGGACACTCAACGTGTGAAGAGAAAGTGTTGCCTACCAGGCTATGGGACACTGTTTAATTGTAGCTAGAAAAATGAGTAGATAAAGATTTTCTTTTTTAACATATTGGCCGTCTCCCATCAAGGTTGGGTGACCCAAAAAAGAAACGCTTTCACCATCATTCACACTATCACTGTATTGCCAGTGGCTCACAGATACAGCAGTTCAGATGTTCCTCCAAACAGAAAATATTCCAAACTCCTGTTTAGAGTGCAGGCACTGTACTTATCACCTCCAGGATTCAAGTCCAGCTAACTGGTTTCCCTGAATCCCTTCACAAAATATTACCTTGCTCACACTCCAACAGCTCGTTAGGCCCCATAAAATGTTTGTCTCCACTCCTGTCTAATGCTCACACATGCCTGCTGTATGTTCAAGCCCCTTGCACACAGAACCTTGTTTACCCCCTCCCTCAATCCTTTCCTGGGACAACCCCTACCCCACCTTCCCTCTAAAGATTTATATACCCTCCAAGTCATCCTATTTTATTCCATCCTCTCTAAATGAACAAATCACCTCAAGAACCCCTTCTCAGCCCTCCGGATAATACTACTTTTAACATCTCCGCACCTCCTCCTAATCACCACACTACGAATTCTCTGCATAATATTTACACCACACATTGCCGTCAGACATGACATCTCCACTGCCTCCAGCCTCCTCCTCACTGCAACACTTACAACCCATGTTTCACACCCGTATAAGAGTATTGGTACTACTATACATTCATACAATTCCCTCTTTGCCTCCATAAAAAATTTGAAGCAAATAAGTCACAACATAGAGATTAAATAAGCCCTGGCTATCTAACAGCATCCTCAGCTTCACTGACAGTACAGGTTGAACTTAATATCCAAAGAACTAGCATTACGATATACAGTATGTTAAACTTTGCAATCAAATATGTACTCTAACTTCAACTATGCAGTGTAAAGTGCAGTAGTTTTAAGTTCTGGTTTTAGTCTGCCCCAATGCACTGCATAACCAGTATTTTTTCAAAATGTATGAAGGAAATACCACCTCTTTTTTATCAGTTATGTACACACACACAACCCGCACATATAAAAAAAGAGAGGAGCTTATGACGACGTTTCGTTCCGACTTGGACCATTTACAAAGTCACACTAACACACAGGACAGGAAGAAGGGGTATTTATAGGCAGGCAGACAGGGGAGGGCACAAGAAAGTGGTGGAGGGGTAATAATGGAGGTAGTAGTGGTAGTAGTAGTAGTAGTAGTGAAGTCAGTCATATTCTAGGAAAGGAGCACTGCAATGAAGCTGGTGGCCCTCTATAGATTCTCCTGGTGTCTACTCTATTTCTTGCTCCTCCTGTCCTCTTCAGTACTTTGGAGAAACTGGCCGATCTCTTTCTGACAGACTTAGGGAGCACAAAAATAGTGTTAGGCTTGCCAACACTAATAATGCTCTTTTCTGTCATGTCAGAGATCACAATCATCCTATTGATTGGTCTTCTGCTAAAACTGTCTACCCTACATCCAACTTTCACAGTCGCCGTCTGGTTGAATCCTCCCTTATACACAACTTTCCCTGTATGAATCTTAGCCTTGGCTTTGTCTCTGTAGATTCTTTCCTCTCCCATTACATTGTTAAATGCTCCAAACTTTAGAACACCCATGACTTAACCTGATTCCTTTCCCTTCTATCTCTTCCCCCTTCTCCTATTTCTCCTTTCTGCTCTGTGTTTTCTTTCTTTTCTTTTGCCTTGTATTTGTCTTTTTTATTTTATTTTCATTTTCCCCCCTCTGTGTTGTTGTCCTTACCCTATGCGGGCCGCCAGCTTCATTGCAGTGCTCCTTTCCTAAAATATGACTGACTCCACTACTACTACCACTACTACTACTACCTCCATTATTACCCCTCCACCACTTTCTTGTGCCCTCCCCTGTCTGCCTGCCTATAAATACTCCTTCTTCCTGTCCTGTGTGTTAGTGTGACTTTGTAAATGGTCCAAGTCGGACCGAAATGTCGTCGTAAGCTCCTCTCTTTTTTATATGTGCGGGTTGTGTGTGTATTGTTCCAGTCACGGTATTGTGCCTTTTTTTGTTATCAGTTATGTACATTTGGAAAATAAAATTTGTTTGTATACCTTATGAATGTGTCAACTTGTTTAGTAGCTTTTTTTTGGGCTTATTTTGCATTGTATCTTGAGAATAAAATATGTAATCTGACTGATAAATTAGATGTGATAGAGCTAAAATACTTCAAGATTGTAACATATTGCCAACTATAAACCATCTCATAACACTCGTCTAGTGTACTTTAATGTCTTTCTCACTACCTGTCAGATTATGCCATCATTTATTCTAGTGTACTTAAAATTGCAACTCAAATTAATACTGTATAACTTTTTTGTTGACAGAGAGTTGCTGAAGTGTGTCAGTATGTGGAGCATGGCTTAGAGCGTGGCCTTCGTGAAGGAGTCTTGAATAAGGATTTGTCTGTGCTCAGACAGACATTACATACATATGCAAGCTTGGGAAGTGTTAATCATGCACATCACCTTGTTAGAGAGCTAATAAGAAAAGAACTGGAAGATGTAAGGCATAATTTAATATAATTTTGTAATTACCTCTTAGGAATGATTGAAACACAATATGTAGAGAAACTATTAATGTATGTATATGATAGGGTAGATAAGGTAACAATGCAGCAGATGTTACAAATGTATAGAATAGGTGGTAAGTTACTAATTGCTGTAAAGAATTTTTATGAGGATAGTGAGGCTCAGCTTAGGGTGTGTAGGAGAGAGGGAGATTACTTTCCAGTAAGAGTAGGCCTTAGGGATGTGTGTGTGATGTCACCATGGTTGTTTAACATATTTATAGATGGGGTTGTAAAAAAAATAAATGCTAGGGTGTTGGGGAGAGGGATAGGATTAAATTTTTTTTTTTTTTTATTAACACATCGGCCGATTCCCACCAAGGCAGGGTGGCCCGAAAAAGAAAAACTTTCATCATCATTCACTCCATCACTGTCTTGCCAGAGGGGTGCTTTACACTACAGTTATAAAACTGCAACATTAACACCCCTCCTTCAGAGTGCAGACACTGTACTTCCCATCTCCAGGACTCAAGTCCGGCCTGCCAGTTTCCCTGAATCCCTTCATAAATGTTACTGTACTCACACTCCAACAGCACGTCAAGTATTAAAAACCATTTGTCTCCATTCTTTCTTCTTCTTTCAACAAATCGACCGTTTCCCACCGAGGCAGGGTGGCCCAAAAGAAAAAACGAAAGTTTCTCCTTTTACATTTAGTAATATATACAGGAGAAGGGGTTACTAGCCCCTTGCCCCCGGCATTTTAGTCGCCTCTTATGACACGCATGGCTTACGGAGGAAGAATTCTGTTCCACTTCCCCATGGAGATAAGAGGAAATAAGAACAAGAACTAGTAAGAAAATAGAAGAAAACCCAGAGGGGTGTGTTTATATATGCTTGTACATGAATGTGTAGTGTGACCTAAGTGTAAGTAGAAGTAGCAAGACATACCTGAAATCTTGCATGTTTATGAGACAGAAAAAAGATACCAGCAATCCTACCATCATGTAAAACAATTACAGGCTTTCGTTTTACACTCACATGGCAGGACGGTAGTACCTCCCTGGGCGGTTGCTGTCTACCAACCTACTACCTAGGTTGTCTCCATTCACTCCTATCAAATACGCTCACACATGCTTGCTGGAAGTCCAAGCCCCTCGCACACAAAACCTCCTTTACCTCCTCCCTCCAACCTTTCCTAGGCCGACCCCTACCCCGCCTTCCCTCCACTACAGATTTATACACTCTCGAAGTCATTCTGTCTCGTTCCATTCTCTCTACATGTCCGAACCACCTCAACAACCCTCCTCAGCTCTCTGGATAATAGTTTTGGTAATCCCGCACCTCCTCCTAATTTCCAAACTCCGAATTCTCTGCATTATATTCACACCACTCATTGACCTCAGACATGACATCTCCACTGCCTCCAGCCTTCTCCTCGTTGCAACATTCATCACCCATGCTTCACACCCATATAAGAGTGTTGGTATAACTATACTCTCATGCATTCCCCTCTTTACTTCCATGGACAAAGTTCTTTGTCTCCACAGACTCCGAAGTGCTCCACTCACCCTTTTCCCCTCATCAATTCTATGATTCACCTCATCCTTCATAGACCCATTTGCTGACATGTCCACTCCCAAATATCTGAATACATTCACCTCAGAATCAAATACAAAATAGGAGTTGGCACAGATACTTCTTGCTGATGATACTGTGCTTTTGGGAGATTCTGGAGAGAAGTTGCAAAAGTAAGTGGATGAATTTGGGAGAGTGTTTAAAGGAAGTTGAAAGTGAATGTAGATAAGAGTAAGGTGATGAGGGTATCAAATGAGTTAGGAGGAAAAAACTGGATATCATATTGGAGGAAGGAAGTATGAAAGAAGTGAATGTGTTCAGATATTTGGGAGTGAATGTGTTGCCAGTTGGGTATATGAAAGACGAGGTAAACCATAGAAGCGATGAAGGGAAAAGGGGGAGTGGTGCATTGAGGTATCTGTGGAGACATAGAATGTTATCCATGGAGGCAAAGAAGGGAATGTATGAGAGTAGTATAGTTTACCTGGAGTTTACCTGGAGAGAATTCCAGGGGTCAACACCCCTGCGGCCCGGTCTGTGACCAGGCCTCATGTTGGACCAGAGCCTGATCAACCAGGCTGTTACTGCTGGCCGCACGCAGTCCAACGTACGAACCACAGCCTGGCTGGTCAGGTACCGACTTTAGGTGCCTGTCCAGTGCCTGCTTGAAGACAGCCAGGGGTTTGTTGGTAATCCCCCTTATGTATGCTGGGAGGCAGTTGAACAATCTTGGGCCCCTGACACTTATTGTGTTGTCCCTCAACGTGCTAGTGGCACCCCTGCTTTTCATTGGGGGGATGTTACATCGCCTGCCGAGTCTTTTGCTTTCGTAGGAAGTGATTTTCATGTGCAAGTTTGGTACTAATCCCTCGAGAATTTTCCACGTGTATACAACAATGTATCTCTCCCGCCTGCGTTCTAGGGAGTACAGGTTTAGAAACTTCAAGCGTTCCCAGTAATTGAGGTGGTTTATCGCAGTTATGCGTGCCGTGAAGGTTCTCTGCACATTTTCAAGGTCAGCAATTTCACCTGCCTTGAAAGGTGCAGTTAGTATGCAGCAATATTCCAGCCTAGATAGAACAAGCGATTTGTAAAGTGTCAACATGGGCTTTGCATCCCTGGTTTTGAAGGTTCTCATTATCCATCCTGTCATTTTTCTAGCAGATGCGATAGTGGTACCAACTCTTATATGGGTGTGAATGTTGCAGTGAGAAGGAGGCTGGAGGCAGTGATGTCGTGTCTGTGGTCAATGTGTGGCATCAGTATTATGCAGAGAATTTGTAGTTTGGAAATTAGGAGGTGTGGAGTTTTTTTTTTTTTTTTCAACAAGTCGGCTGTCTCCCACCGAGGCAGGGTGACCCAAAAAGAAAGAAAATCCCCAAAAAGAAAATACTTTCATCATCATTCAGCATTTTCACCACACTCATACATAATCACTGTATTTGCAGAGGCGCTCAGATACGACAGCTGAGAATAGTCCCTCCCAGCTGTCACTATCCCAGACCCCTCCTTTAAAGTGCAGGCATTGTACTTCCCATTTCCAGGACTCAAGTCTAACTAAAGCAATTAACTGGTTTCCCTGAATCCCTTTGCAAAATGTTACCCTGCTCACACTCCAACAGCTCGTCAGGTCCCAAAAACCATTCGTCTCCATTCACTCCTATCTAACACGCTCACACATGCTTGCTGGAAGTCCAAGCCCCTCGCCCACAAAACAACCTTTACTCCCTCCCTCCAACCTTTTCTAGGACGACCCCTACCCCGCCTTCCTGCCCCTACAGATTTATACGCTCTCCAAGTCATTCTACTTTGATCCATTCTCTCTAAATGACCAAACCACCAAAAGTATTATTCATAGGGCTGAGGAGGGGTTGAGGTGGTTTGGTCATTTAGAGAGGATGAAATAAAATAGGATACCTTGGAGGGTGTATAAATCTGTAGTGGAGGAAAGGCCGGGTAGGGGTCATCCTTGGAAAGGTTGGAGGGAGTGGGTAAATGAGGTTTTGTGTGCAAGGGGCTTGGACATACATCAGGCATGTGTGAGCATGCTAGAAAGGGGTGAGTGGAGACAAATGGTTTTTGGGACTTGATGAGCTGTTAGAGTGTGGGGAAACCAGTTAGCTGGACTTGAGTCCTGGAAATAGGAAGTACTACAATACACACACAACCCGCACATATAAAAGGAGAGGAGCTTATGACGACGTTTCGGTCCGACTTGGACCATTTACAAAGTCACACTAACACGAAGGACAGGAGGAAGGGGTATTTATAGGCAGGCAGACAGGGGAGGGCACAAGAAAGTGGTGGAGGGGTAATGGAGGTAGTAGTGAAGGTGGTAGTGGTAGTAGTAGTGGAGTCAGTCATAAGCTAGGAAAGGAGCACTGCAAAGACGCTGACGGCAGGTAAGGGTAAGAACAAGAACACAGTGGGGAAAAATAAAATAAAATATAATAGAGGACAAATACAAGGCAAAAGAAAAGAAAAGAAAGAAAACCCAGAGGAGAAAGGAGAAAGAGAAGAAGGGGGAAGAGAAAGAGGGGGAAGGAATCAGGTTAAGTCACGGGTGTTCTGAAGTTTGGAGCATTTAACAATGTAATGGGAGAGGAAAACATCTACAGAGACAAAGCCAGGGCTAAGATTCATACAGGGAAAGTTGTGTATAAGGGAGGATTCAACCAAATGGCGACTGTGAAAATTGGACGTAGGGTAGACAGTTTTAGCAGAAGACCAATCAATGGGATGACTGTGATCTCTGACATGACAGAAAAGAGCATTATTAGTGTCGCCAAGCCTAACACTATTTTTGTGCTCCCTAAGTCTGTCAGAAAGAGATCGGCCAGTTTCTCCGAAGTACTGAAGAGGACAGGAGGAGCAAGAAATAGAGTAAACACCAGGAGAATCTGTAGAGGGAGGGGAGGTATGAACTAGATTAGTGCGAAGAGTGTTAGTCTTGCGAAAGGTAAGTTTGATGTCTAAGGAACGGAGAGAGTTGTTGAGATTAGAGAGACCAGAGATGTAGGGAAGGCAGAGGACAGGAGAGTTCCCAGGAGTAGAGGGTTTAGGAGAGAAGAAAGTCCGTTTGGCACGAGAGAAAGCAGAGTCCAAGTCAGACCGAAACGTCGTCGTAAGCTCCTCTCCTTTTATATGTGCGGGTTGTGTGTGTATTGTTCCAGTCACAGTATTGTGCCTTTTTTGTTATTTAAGTACTACAATGCCTGCACTCTAAAGGAGGGGTTTCGGATATTTGCTTTGCTGTTTAAAATGACATCTAAACTGTCATATTTGTGCACCTCTGGCAAGACAGTGGTAGTGTTTCTTTTTCAAGTCACCTTCCTCGGTGGGAGACACCCAAAATGTTAAAAAAAAAAAATCATTCATGAAAGGGATTAATCAACTATAATTACAGTGAACAAAAGCCTGTAATTGTTTTACATGATGGTAAGATTGCTGGTGTCTTTTTTCTGTCTCATAAACATGCAAGATTTCAGGTATGTCTTGTTACTTCTACTTACACTTAGGTCACACTACACATTCATGTACAAGCATATATATACACATACCCCTCTGGGTTTTCTTCTATTTTCTTACTAGTTCTTGTTCTTATTTCCTCTTATCTCCATGGGGAAGTGGAACAGAATTCTTCCTCCGTAAGCCATGCGTATCTTAAGAGTCGACTAACATGCCGGGAGCAAGAGGCTAGTAACCCCTTCTCCTGTATACATTACTAAAGTTAAAAAGAGAAACTTTTGTTTTTCTCTTTGGGCCACCCTGCCTTGGTGGGAAACGGCCAATTTGTTGAATGAAAGAAGAAGAATTACAATGAAACCTCGATTTACGAGTTTAATCCGTTCCGTGACCTAGCTCGTACGTAACTCAATTTGCTTGTATATCAGATAAATTTTCCTCATTTAAATTAATTGAAATGCCATTAATCCGTTCCAGCGGAATTCCTGCTCTTGGGGGGCAGTACAAAATACTTCAATATGATGCTAATATCAACTCTACGGCTTATTTATCTATCACAATTCATCTAATATGACATAATGAACAATATAATTAACATAGAAACATGATATATACAGTGGACCCCCGCTATTCGAACGCCTCGGCAGTCGAACAAATCGTCATTAGTACAAGAAAATCGATATCGTCATGCGAACAAATTATCGCGAGTTGAACGAATGCGTTCGTGACCTGTCCGCCCAGGCGCTTGGGTGCCTCACCGCGCAGGCGTGGAGAGCCAGTCCCGCGTTGTTTACACTCGAGAGAACAATACCCTGCATGCTCATCCAGACATTTCACTCTTAATTACAATTGTTTGGAGTTTGTTCATTAAGTGCGACTGTGAAATAAGCTACCATGGGTCCCATGAAAGTGGTACCCCTGGGATGATGAAAGTGAGAAACACCGTAGAAATGAAGAAGGCAATAATACAAAAATACGAGAGTGGTGTGCGAATGTGTGATCTTGCCAGGATATATGGCAAAAACAGGTCAACTATCGCTTCTATCCTGCTTAAGAAGGAACAAATTAAGGAAGCTGATGTTGCAAAAGGTGTTACTGTGCGAGCCAAAAATAGACCACAAATAATCAAAGAGATTGAGAAGTTGTTGCTGGTGTGGATCAAGGATAAAGAGTTAGCGGGTGATAGTGTGTCAGAGTCAATCATTTGTGAAAAGGCAAGGAAGTTGCATGCCGATCTTGCAAAGAAAATGCCTGCAACCAGTGTTGATTGTAATGGTAGTGAATTTAAAGCCAGCAAAGGCTGGTTTGAGAGATTTAAAAATCGTAGTGGCATACATAATGTGGTAAGGCATGGTGAGGCTGCTAGTTCAGACAAACATGCAGCTGAAAAATTCATAAACAAGTTTCAGGACTACATAAAGACTGAAAAATTGAAACCTGAACAAGTGTTCAATTGTGACGAAACAGGCCTGTTTTGTAAGAAAATGCCCATCAGGACCTACATTACTCAGGAAGAAAAAGCACTGCCAGGACACAAGCCTATGAAAGACAGGCTAACTCTCATGATGTGTAGTAATGCTACTGGGGATTTTAAATTGAAGCCTTTACTAGTGTATCAGTCAGAAAATCCCAGTGTGTTCAAGAGACACAATGTCGTCAAAAATAGATTGTGTGTCTTGTGGAGATCTAGTCAGAATGCATGGGTCACAAAGCACCTTTTCAGTGAATGGATCCATGAAGTGTTTGGCCCCAGTGTGAGAAAATACCTACAGGAAAAGGGTTTGGACAAAAAGTGCCTCCTGTTACTGGACAATGCTCCTTCACATCCTCAAAACATGGAAGACCTACTGTGTGAAGACTTCAGATTTATAAAACTGAAGTTCTTGCCTCCTAACACCACTCCTCTCCTCCAGCCCATGGACCAGCAGGTCATCTGTAACTTCAAAAAACTCTACACAAAAGCAGTGTTTGAAAAGTGCTTTGAAATGACCTCGGACAGTAAATTGACCCTTAGAGAGTTCTGGAAGAATCACTTCAATATCTACAGCTGCATAGGCCTTATAGGCAAGGCTTGGGAGGGAGTGACTTCCAGGACTTTGAACTCTGCTTGGGGACCATTGTGGCCAGGTTGTGTCCAACAGAGGGATTTTGAAGGGTTTGAGGCTGACCCTGACCCTGCCGACCCTGTGCCTGTTGTGGACTCTGTTGTGGAATTGGGCAAGTCCCTGGGGTTGGAGGTGAGTGGCGAGGATGTGGAAGAGTTAGTGGAGGGCCACAGGGTAGAGCTAACAACTCAAGAGCTGCAACAGCTGGAAATGGAAGAGCATCAGACCAGATTTGAGGCTATTGATTCACAGGAGGAGGAGGAGGAAGAGAGGATGAAGAAGGTGCCTTCTTCAGAGATTAAGGAGATGTGTACAATGTGGAATAGGTTGCAAACTTTTGTTGAAAAATACCACTCTGAGCAAGCTCAAACAAGCCATAACAGCAGCATGTTCAGTGACCAAACAATGTCCTTCTTCAGGAACATGTTAAAAAGGTGCCAGAAACAGAGGACTGTGGACAGTTATTTTGTTAAAGTGTCCAGTGACTCCCAAGCTGGTCCTAGTGGGATTAAAAGACAAAGAAAAGAAGTAACCCCAGATAGGGCTTTGATACCTGAAGTCCTTCTGGAGGGGGATTCCCCTTCCAAACACTAACCCCTCCCTCCCTCACTCCTCCCTCTCTTCCATATGCCATCAACAATCTTCAATAATGGTAAGTAAAAAGACTTGCATTTATTTACTAATACTTTTAGTAGTACAGCACTGTAGTATTTAATGTTTTTGTCTATGTAGAAGCTTAATTTTATTAAAATATATTATTTTTTAATTTTTTTGGGGTTTCTGGAATGGATTAATTGTATTTCCATTATTTCTTATGGGAAAAATTAAATCGCCTTTCGAACATTTCACGTTAAGAACAAGCTCCTGGAACGGATTAAGTTCGAATGGCGAGGTCCACTGTACTCTAGAATGAATAAAATATGTCATGTGACTAATGGTGTGGCGGCGGCGGTCATTGCCACTCCCGCTCTGACTGTGTATCTTCCCATGCTCTTATTATAAGAGAAAATGGAGTGTTTGTGAGGCTAACTGCACTAGATCACTAGTTTCATAAGGAAAACACTAAAACAGTGTATTTATAAATAAGACATATTGTATAAAAACATAATAAAACATAATAGAGAATATAAAGAAATAAACTGGTTTTATAAAGAGTAAGTACGCTGGTGGAGGTGGAGGGTAGAAGATAGGCTACTTGCTACTACGCTTGTACTGTCTCCCAAACAACCCACACACCACCTCACTTATGTTTATCTATGATTTCATGCTGTAATTCCATGGACATCATCCTCTTTTTCTTTTCAGCACTGTCCTTTGCATTTACTTTCTTAGGACCCATGGTTAGAAAAAAGAAATTTGGCAAAATAACTTTAGAAAGTACAAGCAAAGCACGAGAGAAATGCTTCCACGGCGAGGTAAGCAGTGCGCTGCGGCAACTAGTACTAGTGACGGTGTTCTGAAGCTCCTCATTATTATTATTATTACAGTGGAACCTTGGTTTTTGTTTGCCCTGGTTTTTGTCGAATTCGGTTTTCAATGACTTTTTTGTCAAAATATTGTCCCAGTTTTCGTTCATCACCTCGGTTTTTGTCCACCGTACCAAATGTGTCCGCCTGCCCGTGCCCACACAAAGCATCCCATACACGCATTCTGAGTCATTCTGGCTTTGTTTCTTGTCGAGTGAACATTACCCTGCTCGTTCATACAAAACATTTCATAATAATCCATTGTTTTTTGTGCTTGTTTATTGAGTGCGACTGCTAAATAAGCCACCATGGGGCCAAAGAAAGTTTCAAGTGGCAGCCCTTTGATAAAGAAGGCGAGAAACACGATAGAATTAAGAAAGAACTTGTAACGACGTACGAGGAAGGAAGGGGAGAATGTGCCGCCTTCAGTGATTAATTTGCATAATCTCCTCAGTTGAAGCTTTTTCTGCAGCCTCATTTTGATTAGTTAGGAGTGTATATGTAACGTGTCTCGCTCTTAGTGGACGGAGGATCGAGCCTCCATCACTTCTTAAGGACATGTGTGCAAAGTGGAATGAGTTAAATTTTGTGGAGAAATATCACCCTAACAAAGCTGTTGCAAGCTGTATCTGCAACTTGTTCAATGACAATGCCTTGTCCCATTTTAGGCAAATCTTAAAGAGACTCCAGAAACAGACCTCTCTGAACAGATTTTTTGTGCAACAGGGGTACAGTGACTCTCAAGCTGGTCCTAGTGCCAGTAAAAGACAAAGAAGGGAAGTAACCCCGGATAGGGACTTGATACCTGAAGTCCTTATGGAAGGGGATTCCCCTTCCTAACAATAAACTCTCCTCCCTCTTCCCTCCTCGCCGTCTTTCATATGCCAAGTCTTCAATAAAGGTAAAAGTGATTTAAATGTTCATTTATCCATTTCATAAGTGCTTTATATTTATTTCTCATTGTTTTCTGTATGTAAAACTATAATTATTCTCTATAAAATGTATTTTTTGTTAATACTTTTGGGTGTCTGGAACGGATTAATTGGATTTACATTATTTCTTACGGGAAATATTGCTTCAGTTTTCGTCAAATTTGGTTTTCATCAGACTTTCTGGAATGAATTAAAGACGAAAACCGAGGTTCCACTGTATCATTATTATTATTATTATTGTTATTATTATTATTATTATTTTTTTTTTTTTTTCAACAAGTCGCCCGTCTCCCACCGAGGCAGGGTGACCCAAAAAGAAAGAAAATCCCCAAAAAGAAAATACTTTCATCATCATTCAACACTTTCACCACACTCATACATAATCACTGTCTTTGCAGAGGAGCTCAGATACGACAGCTGAGAAAAGTCCCTCCCAGCTGTCACTATCTCAGACCCCTCCTTTAAAGTGCAGGCATTGTACTTCCCATTTCCAGGACTCAAGTCCAACTAAATCAATTAACCCTTAAACTGTCCACACGTAGATATACGTTCACTCGCGAAAGTGACCGAACGTATATCTACGTTTTATTTTACATTCGTTCAAATTTAGTGCAATAGGCCTGAGTCGCCTAGACATGAGAGAATGGGTCTGCGCCCTCAGTGTGCGCAGTATGAAAAAATCGGGGACGCCAGGGTACCGCATGGTAGCCCCAGTTAGTTTCAGCTCCATCTTGGGTCAACATCATGGCAAACCCCCGTGATTCACTCCCGCCTCGTCGTATTAACACTCTACTATTCCCGGAAAGTGAAACAGAACGCGAGGTTAGTGGATTAGACAGTGATATAGCCACTAATAATCAAGGAATTAGTGAAACTATTGATGAGAACCCAGATGACCCTCAGCCCATCACCTCTGGGGTGGCCAGTGTGGCCAGTGTGGCCATACCAGACCCTCAGCCCAGCACATCTGGTGTGGGCAGTGTGGCCACAGACCCTCAGCTCAGCACCTCTGGGGTTGCTAGTGTTGCTACCCAAAGGCAACTCCGCAAGAGGAAATTATCATTTTCCATGTGTTATGGTGACGATAGTGAAGGTGATATAAGTGACGATGATGAAATCAATTTTATGCCCATAGAAGATTCGTCGAGTGACAGTGATTATCATTATTCCCCAGTGAAACGTACTTTTGGGCGTCATAACCTACGTTCAGGCAGTGTGCCATATGCAGTCAGAGGCAAGGGTCTTAGCAGGTCACGTTCCAAAACCCCTGCCACTGACAGTGATAGTGATAATGAAGGAGAGTATGCTGGGATGGAGGAAGAAGTGGTGGGTGGCACGATGCCTGGACCACATAGCGCGGTGTGCGGACAGACAAAGGACCACGTGGCACCCTCTCAACCATGTGCTGGCCCCACTCCCGTCCCTCCTCCTGCTCCCCCACGTCCCATGCCACAGGCCCACCCTGCACCATCTGATCGTGAATGGAATTGGACTGAACATACACCATTCATGCCACATCCTTTCAATTTTGATGGCAGTGGAAGTGGCATCATGCCACACTGTCCCATCACTGATGAGTCTACAGAGTTAGACTATTTTCAACTATACTTTGATGAGCCGATAATGAAACTGATTGTTACCCAGACCAACCTGTACTACCAGTATACAAAGGACCATGTAGATGTTACAGAATCGTCATGGCTGCGCAGGTGGAAAGATACAACTGTGGCTGAAATGTATTTATTCCTTGGCACTGTCATGCTTATGCCACATACATATAAGAACAATATAGCAAACTACTGGTCCACAGACCACTTCATTAGCACTCCAGTCTTCCGTGACCTCCTTCCCTGCAACAGATTCATTCTGTTGCTAAGAATGTTGCACTTCTCTGACAGGAATACACCAAACCGAAATGACCTCCTCTACAAAATCCGGGAATTGTTTATGTATGTCAAGCAAAAATTCAGTGCCTACTTTTATCCATTCAAGAACATTGTTGTTGATGAGTCCTTGGTTCTATTCAAGGGATGACTGTCATTCAAACAATATATACCAAGCAAACGTAATCGCTTTGGTATAAAACTGTTTGTTATGTGTGACTGTGAGACTGGTATTGTGTTGGATGTCATTATCTACACAGGACAAAATACACTCGATGATACCAGGCGCATGTTGGGCATTTCTGGTGATGTTGTTTGCAAGATGATGCAGCCATACCTTGGCAAGAGCCATATATTGTTCACAGACAACTGGTACACAAGCCCTATGCTCGCTGATTTCCTATGTGTGAACAATACTGATATATGTGGAACAGTGAGAAGAAATAGAAAACACATGCCAAAGTTCACTGGAGGAAGTGTAGTGCAGGCGTTTCATGCCAATGACATCATGGCACTGTCATGACATGACAAACGGGACGTGACATTGCTGTCAACCATCCACAGAAACGAGATGGTACAGACAGACAGACTGAGCAGGCTCAACAATGAACCTATTGAAAAGCCAGCTGTTGTCATCGACTATACAAACAATATGCGACTAGTCGACAAGTGTGACATGATGATAGGCTTTGTTGACTGTGTGCGTAGGAGTCGCAAGTGGTATATAAAAGTGTTTTTCCACCTTGTTGACATTGCAATGCTCAATGCCTTCAACATGTATGAAATAAAGACTGGGAAGCGACAACGATATGCGGAATTCGCCCTAAATGTCATCAAGCAGATAGCGAGAAAGTATGGTACCACACCTATACCTGCCACTCCACAGCGACCTGTCACCCCACAACAGCGACCTGTCACTCCACAACAGCGACCTGTCACTCCACAACCAGAAGAGGAAGTGCCCAACCGAATAATCCCTAACTGTCACTGCCTGATACCATTACCATCTACTCCAAAGAAGAAGTACTCTCAGAAAAAGTGTGTTGTGTGTGCTTACAGTAAACAGCGACCCCAAGTGCGAAAAGACACACGATACATGTGTCAGCAATGTGGAGTGGCACTCTGTATAAATCCATGCTTCTTAGAGTATCATACAGTGGTGGACTTCTAGAAACATAAATGGGACCTGTAAATACCTTGTATATATATGTAAACAATAGTAAGTGATTGAACCAGGTGTACAAATTCATTTATCAGTGTGAACATGTGTGTTAGTGACAGTATGATTACTAATTCAGTACCAAACATTTGTGTCTAAACAAGAATTGGCAATGAAATCAAAAGATCTGCATCAAAACATTATTATCATAGCATGAAAACAACAGAAAATGGAAAAAAACTGAAAAAAAAAGAAGATAAATGTTTGTTTCTGCAAGCGGCAGTGCTCCATGTTGCCGACACCACATCATTTAGCACCAACTTCACGGGCTTATATCTCGGTAAGTACTGGCTCTAAAAAATTTTTTTTTAGCCTATCCTATTTCTAAAAATACGCTCTTCATTAAAAAAAAAAAAAAAAAAATTCAAAATATTCGGGGCAGTACGCAGGTGAACGTATATCTACGTGTGGACAGTTTTAGAGTAAAATATTACTACCACTGGAAATTACAAGATTTTTTTTTAAATACTAAAGAGAGAAGGATAGCTCAGCTCCTATAGCTACAAATTGGTAATTAAAAATAAGTACTCTCACAGGAGTATGTAAGAGACTATGAAGGCATGATAAGATTGAAAACAGTAACACACAGTTGTAAAACAGTGGTAACACATAGTGGTAACACAGTGGAGTCTAAAGTTCACATGTGCATCATCTTTTTTAAGTCCTGAGAAGTGAGAGATTCATCGCTACCCTAAACAACAGAAAAGTGGCATGAAAAACTTGTGGTTCATTGGCTAGCCAGACAGCAAACCTATAGTTTAAAGTCCAGTGCCACATGGAGTTACAGTACTGTATATGAAACAATATGACCATTCAAGTTTTCATACATTTTTTTACCCTTATGTGACCTCAATAAACTGAAAATCTGAAATACCATTGTCATGACCCAACTGTTATTATTATGGGGGAGCACTAAACCCATAGGGATTATACAGTGCCTGTGGGGGAAAGTGATGGAAGGCATTCAGGCTTAATTCAGGGAAATGGAGCACAGATCCAATGACCATGGGTATTCACCATCCAACCATTCACCGTCCAACAGACTACCTCACCAACACCTACCCTAATACACTATTCCTAGCTCCTACCAACCCAATTGAAGTCTCGCTCATAATCAACACCCTTAAAAACAAGGCAGGAGACATTAACAGCTTACCACCTTTTATGTACAAAAAAGCTTCACAGGTACTGTCACCAATTATAGCAACACTATTCAACAAATCCATTGAAGCCTCTACCTTCCCATCAATCCTCAAAATAGCTAGGGTCACACCGATCCACAAAGGAGGTGATCAAACAGACTTGAATAATTACAGACCAATTTCTAATTTACCACTGCTTTCGAAAATCTTCGAAAAATTAATTCATAGACAGATCTATTCCTATCTCGTCTCACACAATGTACTCAACCCCTGTCAATTTGGATTCAGGACCAACAAGAGCACAAACGATGCTATTATACACATGCTAGAGTTAATATACACCGCACTTGAGAAGAAAGAAGTCCCACTGGGAATCTTCATTGATCTACGCAAAGCTTTTGATACAGTCGACCATGATTTACTGCTCACAAAATTAGCACACTATGGTATAAGGGGGCACCCACTCAACTACCTAAAGTCTTACCTTAGTAACAGAAGCCAATACGTGTACACAAATGGAGCGAACTCTTCCACACAACAAATTACAGTCGGAGTTCCCCAAGGAAGTGTCCTGGGGCCACTCCTATTCCTCATTTACATAAATGACCTACCTAATGCATCACAACTACTCAAACCCATATTATTTGCAGATGACACAACATATGTCTTCTCTCACCCAAATCCAGTCATACTGGCCAACACTGTTAATGCCGAATTTCAGAAAATATCAACATGGATGACGACTAACAAGCTTACTCTCAATACTGACAAGACCTACTTCATACAGTTTGGAAACAAAGCCACAAATGCTCCACTTAACATAACACTCAATGGTTCACCCATCACAAGACTCACAGAGGGAAAATTCCTAGGAATCCACCTCGACAGTAGCCTTAAATTCCAAACACACATACAACAAATTTCCAAGAAAATCTCAAAGATAGTAGGCATATTATCAAAGATACGCTACTATGTGTCTCAATCAGCTCTCCTTGCACTATTTTATTCACTAATCTACCCTTATCTCACCTATGGAATCTGTGCATGGGGATCAACAACATTAAATCACCTAAGACCACTCATAACCCAGCAAAAGGCTGCAGTCAGAATGATAACAAATTCCCACTCTAGACAGCATACTCCACCAATATTCAAAAGCCTAAAACTACTCACCGTAAAGAACATCCACACCTATTCTTGTGCCTACTACATACATAAAACTCTACACTCTAATATAAACCCTCCGCTCAAAATTCTCCTCACCAACTTTAATAGGACCCATGACCACAACACAAGACACAGGTCACTTTTTGATATACCTCGAGTCCATATCAACCTATGTAAAAATTCTATGCACATAAAGGGCCCCAGAATCTGGAATTCATTACCAGTAAATAATAAGCTAGCCTTGTCTGAAAATCAATTTAAGCCTCTTCTCAAAAACCACCTACTCACCCTAAACTAAATACTCATACTGTAAATTACTTTCAAAAATGCTCAATATTATTTTCCTATAAGATAATTTCCATTTTTGCTAATATGTTACTATTATGTTACCTCCTACCCACCCTAAACTAAATACTCATACTATAAATTACCTTCAAAAATGCTCAATGTTATTTTCCTTAAGATAATCTCAATTTTTACAATGTAATATCATCATATTGTACTTTAAACAAATATATAACTAGAATAAACTCAATCAATTTCTCTAATATTATGTTACATAGTCTATAAGTCATTAGATTAAGCTGCCCCTAATGCCATGGCTTGTCAGTGGCTCTCCTTGCACTTCAGTTTATGATTGTAACTACAAATATCTATGTACAAATGCAATGAAATAAAATTTGTTTGTTTGTTTGTTGTAAGTAAATTTAATAAATATCTAGTCAGATAATGGGGGTAAATCTTCCTCTCCACCTGCAATGCAAATTGACCTTTGTTGGATACCTTGACACCTGCACACTGCAAGTTGACACATTGCCCTTGTTATTACCCTTGTTGGATACCTAAACACTTGCACTGCAAGCTGACACATTTCCCTTGTTGGATACCTAGACACTTGCACTGCTAGTTGACACATTGCCCTTGTTGGATACCTAGACACTTGCACTGCAAGTTGACACATTACCCTGCACTGTAAGTTGGTACATGGCCCCATGTTTGGTACCAAGCCTACCTCTATCCCTTCCTTAAAAAAAAAATCTAACCCTTCATTTAATTCCTGACTAAGGCCATGTGGCTGAAGTGCAGTTAAAAATGACAGACTGTCAAAGTTTAAATATGCATAACATCCACACAAGTGACTATGTACTAATTTTTGTACTATGTACTAATTTTAGTACATAGTGTGCTTGAGTATATGCCACACATTTATTTACAAAGATGAAATACAGTGGACCCCAGATTACATCATTATTTCATTCCAGAATGCTGTTCAAGTGCCGTTCGAACGAATTTGTTCCCATAAGGAATAATGTAAATTAGATTAGTCCTTTTAGACCCCCAAAAATACACTTACAAAAGCACTTACAAAAATACACTTACATAATTGTTCGAGTTTGGAGCAGTACGTAATCCGGGGGTCCACTGTACTTTGCAATATTACCTGTATCCCGGCTGAGTCATTTGTTAGCCAGGTGTTAGTCAGTTAATAGTTAAGATTAATATTTGAAGAGCAGGCATGAATATCATAATATAAAACAAAATTAAAAGTGCTATACTACCTTTGTGCAGTACTGCAGGCTAGGAAGAAAAAAAATGGAGAAAATACCTGTGTGTACGGTGAAAGAACCAGCACATTGTTACCTGAGAATGATGTGCCTGAAGGCGTCCGGGTTGCCGCCGCCCCAGGGGTGACCCTCAGGGTTGCGGAGGCAGCGCGCATGAGGAAAGGCAGCGTGAAGCAGAGCGGCGTTCCCAGGGTTGCGTGCATGGGAGGCCTAGAGAGGGACACAACCCGTCTAGTAACCCACAAGCACACCAATATTCAACACCATACAAACTTTATATAACAGCCTCTGTGCATGTGTCATGGGGACTTCAATGTACTGTCTTAAGAAATTATGAATAATTCTATTTACTTAGGACTGCATAACAAATTTATTGCAATCATAACTCATAACTCTCCATGGGGTAGTGGAACAGAATTCTTCCTCCATAAGCCATGCGTGTAGTAAGAGCACTAAAATGCCAGGAGTAAGGGGCTAGTAACCCTTCTGTATATATTACTAAATTTAAAAGGAGAAACTTTTGTTTTTCCTTTTGGGCCAACCTGCCTTGGTGAGATATGGCCAGTTTGTTGAAAGAACAACTCATGAAATAGCTTGCCATGTCCTTTTTTTGTTTTACCACTTGCCCCTAGAATTTACATCTCATGCACAGATGATGTGTTAGTTTGGGTGATCTCTGGTTCTGGCATAACACTGTTGTTGTGGAGCAGCCTGACAGGCTCAGATATGTGACCCACTACAACAATGCAGCAAGATGCCAGTACTGACTGCACAATGAGAGCTGTCATTAGGACAGTTGACAAGCTACAGACAGTGAGTGTTGAGGGTGTAACATTAGCATACATTACTAGAGTGGCTCATGAAATCGTAATGACACAATTGCAAACAAACCATACCACGGGTGGGGTTAGAACCTGTGATCAGTCTCAAAACTCCAGACCATCGCGTTAGCCACTAGGCTAACACGACGGTCTAGAGTTTTGAGACACTCTGATCGCGGGTTCTAACCCTACCCGTGGTATGGTTTATTACTAGAGTGGCTTTGGTCTAAATGTCAAATCTGTTTGTATAGAGGCTTCCTTGAAAAGTGTATTGCTTTAGGTCCCCAAGGTGGATCATATTTACATGGTGAGAGGATTCCATAAGCTGTGTTTAGGAGATACTCATCTAAGTACAGCCCATGGCTGAAAAATCCATCATTTTCTTTGGTTTAAATGACAAGGAAGTTGCCTTGTTCATAAAATTTCAGTACCATATTACCCCAATAGGTTTCGTTATTTTTCTAGGACAAAATAAATATAAATAAATATATATAATATATATACAGTAGGGACCCGCTTTATGGTGTTTAGCCTTACGGCATTCCCCTAATACAGACATTTCAAATTATGACCAAAACTCGCTATACGGCTCCCCCCCAACCTTCTAATATAGTCACTGCGCCCCACCCGGTTTGTTTACCTTCTCTTTGAGCTCTGTGAGCACTACATCTCTCCATTACGTCTGAAAACTTTCCAAAACTTCAAGTATTTTAAAGTTATTTCATGTTTTATATATACAGTGGAACCCGAGTTTCGAACGCCTCGGCAATCGAACAAATCGAATGCTTTTTATTAACAAATTTTTGTCCCAACAATCGAACGCGTCCCTTTTCGAACAAGTGTGTCGAGACCTGTCCACCCAGGCGCTGTGCCTACGCGCAGGTGTGTGAGCCAGTCAGCATTGTTTACACTTGAGTGAACATTACCCTGCACGCTCATCCAAACATTTCACAATTAATTAATTAATTGTGTTTGGAGCTTGTTCATTAATGCGACTGTGAAAAAAGCTACCATGGGTCCCAAGAAAGTTCCTAGTGGTACCCTGTGGTAAAGAAAGTGAGAAACACCATGAAGAAGGAAATTATACAAAAATACAAGAGTGGTGTGCGAATTGCAGAGCTTCCAGGGTATACTGTAGACAAAACAAGTCAACTATCGGTTCTATCCTGGCAAAGAAGGAACAAATCAAGAAAGCTGATGTTGCAAAAGGTGTTGATATGCTAATGAAAATAGACCACAAATAGTCAAAATGTTGAGAAATTGTTGCTGGTGTGGATCAAGGATAAAGAGTTAGGGTGATAGTGTGTCGGAGACAATCATTTGTTTAAAGGCAAGGCAATTGCATGCCGATCTTGCAAAGAAAATGCCTGGAACCAGTGCTGATTATAGTGTTAGTGATTTTAAGGGCCCGCAGAGGCTGGTTTGACAGATTTAAAAGCGTAGTGGCATACACAATGTGGTAAGGCATGGTGAGGCTGCCAGTTCAGACAAACGTGCGGCTGAAAAATTCATAAACAAGTTTCAGG